>WOGR01009955.1:0-11119 GCA_015342045.1 Leptinotarsa lineolata | reverse complement strand
ATTCTAAGGAAATGCAAAAGACCCAGAATATCGTACCATTGTAGCTAACATGTTAAAGAATTTTAAGAAACAAGGATGTTTGATGAGCCTGAAAGAACACTTCTTAAACAATCATCTTGATTACTTCCCGGAAAATTTGGAAGATGTTCGTGAGGAGCAGGGTGAGCGTTTCCACCAAGATATAAAATTGATGGAAAAACGTTACCAGGGCCGCTGGAACATCAACATGATGGGAAACTACTGTTGGTCACTTCACCGTGAAGTACAACAAGCGACTCATCGCAGGAAAAGCTACACAAGAAAGTTCAGAGAAAACAGAGAAAGGAAGTATAAACCAATTCTCACATTACAACACTGTATCTTCATTTCAAGTAACCTACTGTGAATAAAAACCATGATAGTTATTCAATATAGTGTTTCAATAATTGTACCATATACCGTTCAGATTTTGAATTATATAAAAAAGTCAATTTCTCAGAAACTATGTGATACGAAAAACTAAGACCAGATTTGGATTCAGCACACGAAAATCCAAAAGAATCAACTATCAAAATAACCAAAGTTTTCAAAAACAGTTTTTTTGTTGGCCTGTGTTTTCTATAACCTGGGATAATACCGATTCTGTTGACATATTTGATGCTCAAGCATACTTGTCTAGATGTGATGATCTGTTAGCCTGTAATGTATTTCTGATTGTCTATAAGTAGCTCATGATATTCGTTCTCGAAGTGAATGACAAGAAACTGATTGGTCTCAAAGGCTTCACTGAGTACTGTTCGATTTTCCTAGGTTATATGGAGGTTTCTCCAATGAGAATATTTATTTTTGGTTGTATCCCAGAGCAAAAAGTTGCCTGAGGATGACAAAATTTTTGAACTGAACGCTTCAGTCGATTTTGCTTCATCACTGTATCGATGTCAACTGGTCTAGATGGGTTTACCAGACACCTTGAAATGGAAATCAAACTCTACTTCAATCAGGATATGAATTCACTACTACTAACATGTATTATGGTAACTGACAATGTCCCATACCATGAAGAACAATGAGACTAATTGTAGATTCAACCATAGGAACATCTTTGAATGTTTTTATCGCAAGTTCACAACCCAATGAAAATATTGAAACCAAGTCACAAGGGATGAATATTTTTGACTTTTTTAATGCAAAAGGTTATGACTCATTGCAACTGCTTGAATATCATTCATGCTGAACCCTAATGAGTTGGTTTGATCCAGAAAAAATTGAATTTCAATTACGTCAATAATTATTTTGATGACTTCAGAGAATAATTATCAACCGAGAAACAAAATTCCCGGTATTTTAGAGCTGAACATAGCTGATTGAAATCATTATTGGAACTCATACCAAAACAGTGGAAAATTGTAAAACTTCGCGAATTTCATAAAGCAAAACTCGTCGAAAAATTTTGAAAATACAGTAAAATTGAACAGATTTATTAAGGGAGCAAGTGAAAACCATTCTGTTGGTTGTTCAGTATATTTCTATCCTATTCGTTTTATATTCCAATTGCTGGGCATTTTCTTCATGTCAGTAGATCGTAGTGTCATCTGCAAAAATTGTTAAATTTTCTATCAGAATGTAAGCCAGATCATAAATACAAAAGAAAAGAATTGAACCCAGAATTTATCCTAGTGGGACACCAGATAAGATCTCTTTACTGGATGACAGTTGTCCATTCGATTGTACTATTTTTTTCTATCGCTTGAGTGAGTATGAGGCAAACCAGTCCTAACAAACACCTCTGAAACCATAGAAGCAGAGCTTTTCTGAATGAAGTCTATAATTTACGCAATTGAAGGCTTTTGAAAAGTCATAAAACACTGCTACTACAGTTTTCCTGGAAACCAAAATGGGATGTTTGATGAAATTTTATGACTGTATTTTTTTGACAAGTTTTTCAATCACTTCCGAAAGTGTTGAAATTGAAGAAATTGATCTGAAATTGCTTGGATCTTCTGAATGGAAACATTTGAATAGTGGGAAGACAAGAGCTGTTTTGAGAAATGTGGGACATTTTCCAAATACAAATGATCTATTGATAGCTCTGGCCAGTGAATTACATAATACGATTATTCGAACTTTTGGTGCTCTATCTCTGTTGCACATTAGCTCTCCTACTTTTTTCTTGCATCTTCCAGATCGAACTAGACTGATCGATCTGTTTTTCAGTACAAAAAATTCACAATGATTGAATTTTATATACACTCACATCTATAAACATTTACGGCCACATTTTTGGTATATAACTCTACTAATGGAAAAAACAACTTTGCCGTAATCCATGCTCAATACAATTTTTATTCGGTAAAAGCTTAGATAAAAAGCAAAATGCTATTAAATATTCGGTATACCAACAACACGGTTTGGAGAAACTTATTTCAAGGAAACATTGGATTGGGAGAATCCGAAAAAATACGAGCAGAATATGTTCAGGTTAGAATTGAAGCCGTACCAAAACTCGTTCATTAAATAATTCAGCCAACATTTTCTATTCAAAGGGATTCCGCGAAATTAAAATAAAGTCCAATAACAATGACCACATTCTCCCACAGAACATGCTACCCAATTAATGAAGCCGGACACGTAATTTTCGTGAGAGAGCATGTTTCATGGGAAACGATGAATTATAGCTTTTATTCAACTGGACATTCCGAAGGGTATTTTGAAAATTACAAATACGTCAGAGTGTTCTTGATACTCATGCAGAGTTTGGGACTGATTGTGCATGAAAAAAATTCGAATAACAAATCCAGTTTTCCAGTGAAATGTTCAAAAAATAAGGGCTTAATAAATTCGATTGACGTTTTTCATTTTTTTCATGTTGATACATTTGTTTCGAAAATGTATTCATAGTTTTAGCTGTTTCTTGTTGAGAGAAATGGAAGAAGTGTTTTGAGTGTTCTGCGAAGAATTTGCATGACATTTTGTGTAAAGGATGGAATTAAGTGCTAGAAAACACTCAAAATGTTGACAGTGGCATACAGTGATTGTACTCTGAGTCAAAGAATGTTTACAAATGGTACAAGCTTTTCACAGAAACTCGAGAAAATGTGAACGACGACTCTTGCTCTGGACGTCCCAGCACATTTCTAACGAATGGAAATATTTGAGATAGTTGTTGAAATTGGTATTAGAGAAGTTGCTGATGATGTCGGCATATTTGTTCGCTATTGCCATGTGATTGTTTCGGAAATTTTGGGCATGAAGGGCATCGCTCAGGAATTGTCGAATGTTAACGACGATCCAGATTTGCTTAAAAGGGCCATAACTGGGACGAATCATAGGTATACAGTTATAATATTAGAGTAACTGGACCTTTACTGGGTCACTAGTCAAATATCTGGTACTCTCTTCATTTATTCGCCACCCCCGTGATGATCCCACCTATCGTCACCACTTGTAGTAACGGGACTGTATATGAATTCCCGCCGTAGTCACCACTGTAATAATACGTTATTCAACTGTCTATCGACGCTTGGTAGCAAAAGCATTTATTTCTCGCTATGTGTTATTCAATTGAAGAAAAATATGATTCAGCTCAAACCCTTTTGTGCCCACTTGCTATTGCCGTGCTTTGTTTGTCAAATTAATTTGGCAGCTGCTGTCCCCAAATGCGGATTTCTTCACATTAAATTTTGAATAATAAGGCAATTTTTTCACGGACAAGACTTTCTGTTTTCGTCTTTTTTCATAGGATGCTTCATTGACTATAGCAACTTCAGTACCATCTAGTTTCCTTATGTTTCTGATTAAATTTTGTATTTTCAAATACGAAAAAAATTCAAGAACAACAGGGGATCTAGAAGAGTTTCTTTCCAGGTTGATGCTAAGGGGATTATTGGGATCTCGAGTAGTTTTTTTAATCAGATTTGTCTCATCAGCAATACTCATACTGAATACGATAATAGTATTTCTTCGTATTCTCTTCTACAGAATTTGGATTTTATTTTCATTCCAATTTTTTCACGTTTTCCGGGACAGATTCGGATATTGCTTTCAAACTCAAGTTCATTTCTTTCTTTATTTCGTCAGTCTGTATTGAGTTCATAGTTTGAATCAGCCTACACAATTTTGAAGATGTGAGATATTTTATAGGCTTATCTTCATCAGTCATTTTTTATATTCAAGACCGTGGTGGAATTAGTCAACAAATAATTGAGTTTTTTGAAAATAAGTGAGACTAAAAATGTTTTTTTTTTCACTAAGATAAGTGTCGTATCTACATGCGCAATTGATCTTTGATATAAATGATCCGATCTATTCTTTTCTGTATCATAAGTAATTAAATGGTGATATCTACTCACATTTCGAACAGTTTATAGGCTATACACTATTGGAGACAAGAAACAAGTTCACTTCATGAAATATGTATTGTTTTTCACCGGTTACGTAGTTTTATTCGAGAGCAAAACACTGTGGACTATTTGCTTCCGCCATTAAAGAATTGTTCTGAAATTTTTGTTCTAAGATTGTTCGTTCCGTTAACCAGCTGACGAACGTCAACCCTTAGAAGTCGAAACTTGTGCGAGCAATGTATTAACGAGGCCTTACCTTTCAACGTGCGATTACCCAGCATCATTTCCATGTCTTTTGCATCAGGATTTTGCACCTGCTCACTCGTCATTCTTTGTTCGTAATTTTTTGGTGAAAAACAACACCGTAATAATGCTTCATGCACCGTACTCCACAAAAATTGGCTCTGCGAGTTTATTCTGTTCCTGATATTGAAGAAACCCATGAAAGGACGACGTTTTGCGACGATTGAGGAGATAGAAACGTAGAGCTCAAGAATATACCAAAAAGTGCATTTCAACATCACATATTTCTGGATTTTTAAACATTCACGAAAGTTACTACGTAATATGAACAACTAAAGAGTCTGATAATCAGTAACTTATCGTGTATTTCACAAAATCCCAGAAGAGCAGCGGAAAGCATTGACTTGTCTACAGAAGATATATTTCGAAAAATCAGATTTGCATTGGTTTTATGGAAGTGTTCAAGTTGCAATGATTCCTCGATCATAGTAATAAATTATGATATATTCAATTACATGGGCAAAATCCCTCAATGAATGTTTCAACATTATTACATTAAAACTAATTAACGACCTGTTCTAGTTATGCAAGGCGTGACAAAATTTGATTCATTATACATATCTACTTGAATTAAAAATGTAACAAAATTCATTTTTCAGGATATAATTAGGTATACTTCAGAGGGGTATATATCGAGTTACACAAGTCTTACCTAAAGATATTTTTTCGACGAGAGTAATGAGGGCAAAAATAAATTGAGTTAAACATGACTTTTCTTCTGATAATATTCTCTCATATATTACGTTGTGTGAGATTTCTACTTTCATTTCGTTACGAATGAATGGAAAAAACTGATTTCCGTATAATTCAATATTAATAATGGAAAGTTCTTGGTTCGGGTAGATTTTTTCAATTACTATCTAAAAGTAACTCCTGGCATGATCTGCGTGATATGTTCTCCGGGAATTTCTATTCATATATCAAAGTTCAGGCTCGGATTTTTTAAAAGCTTACACTTCCTATACATCAATAGAAGAGTAGAAACCTCAGAAGGGTTTTCCTCAATACTTCTTCCCTCACAAATGAATGCTTTCCTTAATGAATGTATCAAACAGCAAGATGGATTTGTTGTTGTTGTTGTTCTTGTTCTGAAATCGTTCGTTTCGTTAACCAGCTGATGGACGTCAACCCTCAGAAGTAGAAACTTGTGCGAGCAATGGATTAACGAGACCTTACCTTTCAACGTGCGATTAGCCAGCACGGTGGCCCAGCGGGGAATCGAACCCCGGTCTTCCGCTTGAAAGGCGGATGTGCTAACCTCTACACTACCGAGACCACTAACTAAGTCTCGAAATATAGGATGGGGGAAAATAACTTTTGTCTAATTTCTACTCGGTTTTCACTTGGATTCTGTGAATATATTCAACATCTGGAATTCCGCTTGAGAGGCGGATGTGCTAACCTCTACACTACCGAGACTACTAACTAAGTCTCAAAATATAAGATAGGGAAAATAACTTTTGTCTAATTTCTACTTGGTTTTTACTTGAATTCTGTGAATATAATCAGCATCTTTGAGAATGATATTTATTACAAACCAGCAGAAAATACAAACGAATGAAAATCTAAGTAGAAACTAGACAAGATATATTTTCCCTATCCTATATTCAATATGAATTTCTACAAAATAAATAGGTCAACAATTGGTCCCGAAATATCTTCAAATTCCAATTATCTACTGGCGAAGTAGATGAATAATTATTGAATGTAATTTTAGAATCAAGCAACCTCTTTTCTTGCTTTTTTTCGCTCGTTAGCAATAAATGTCATCCTCAAAAATGAGTTGTTGTCCCATGAATAGAATTTAAAAAACTATTCTTTCATCATGTCATGTCATTCCATATCTGGCTGTCTAGTCTTAACAAAATAAACAGATATAATCATTAAATTCCATTCGGACATGAACAAAAGATAATGAAAGTGAAAAGAAGAGCTATATCTGGAAATTCTTTGATGTTTCACAAATAAATTTCCAAAGCACCAAACCACTTCTCTGATTACTTTTCTGTTAATATCTTTCACTCAGCTACTGAGAGATGAACTGATTATCTTCTGAACTGATCACATGGCCTGAAAAGTCCAAAGCCCAAGAAAGAAAAAGCTTTTTTTTGTTCAAAATTGGCTTTATTTATCAACGTTATCTCCAAGAGCGATTTATCTTTTGCCTCAAAATAGTTTCAGCAATAATCAATTCATTTGAGCCAAATTTATAACCGGTGAGCATATTTGTTTTGAGGTCTGCGAACTGCCAGTAGTCGCTGGGAGCCAAATCTGGTGAATACGGTGGATGTGGGAGCAATTCAAAGTTCAATTCATGTAGTTCTGCCATTGTTTTCATTAACTTGTGACAGGGTGCGTTGTCTTTACGAAACATTTTTTTCTGCCATATGTAGTTGTTCCTTTTCAAATACTTCAATAATACTGTGTAATATTCTTGTTGATAGTATTTCCCTTCTCAAGATAGTCGATGAATATTACACCACGCATATCTCAAAATACCGAGCCCATAACCTTTCCAGTTGATTGTTTGTGCTTTCAGTGGCTTTGAACGAGGCGAGGTTCACCAGGTGCTCTCCACCTGGTGAACCTCGACGATCGTTTTGATTCTGGAGTGAAGTGATGGATCCATGTTTTATCCATTGTCACACATCGACGCAAAAATTTCGATTTATGTTTGTACATGGTCAAACATCGCTCAGAATCATCAAGAAGAACAGAGCTTTCACATAGTCAAATGTTCATGCAATATGAAACCAACACGTTTTTTTGATATCTTTATAATGTCAGCTAACTCACGCAACTTCACTTTTTGATCATTCAAAATGATTTTGTAGATTTCTTTTTAGGTATTTTGGGTACTACTGCCTCATTTTTACGTCCATTGCGTTCTGCATCATCGGTAACTCTACGATCACGTTTGAACTCAGCAAAACAACGTTTAATTGGTTTTTTCTTGATGGATCAGAGTCCTTATAACACTTTCTAATCCATTGCTTCACTTGAACGGTATTTTTCCCTCCAAGAAGCAGTGTAAAATTCAATCACGGAATTGTTTTTGATCCATTGTTCTAAAAATAACAAAATTTCTGTCACTTTCAGCACATCAAGTCACAAACTCATGAAATTTTAACACTTTTCATTGGAAGGTTAGTATCAACTGAGAAAGCGATGAATACAAGAAGACTAGCGCCATCTATGTGTTGGACTCAAGACTTTTCAGGCCATGTAGTATTCATCCACATCCACGGAGTACACTGTAGAGAAAAATATTCGATTATTATTATTTCCAGTAGCTCCTTTGTACACCTATCATCTTTCAAAAAATATGCATATTGATTGGCTTATAGAAAAAATGAGAAATGACTTATTGAGGGGTTGAAATAGAAACTTTATTATCACGACGTCAGGAGAGTTTCTCTATCCCTCATAAAATCATATTTGTTGAATAGATATCAAGCAGTCAGTAGCAATTATTGCATTTCGGATTTTGAACTTGTTAAACATGGTGTTCCCAAGGATCAGTGTTGGGACCACTTCTGTTCATAATTTACGTAAATGACATAAGTAACTTCTTGAACTCAAATGAATATAAATCCGTTTTGTTTGCCGATGACATTACATTCATCTATTTTGACAGAAATGCGATTGAACCATCAAGTATATCAAATGAAGTCGATGAGAAGGCAGGAAGTTGGTTCATGACGAATCGATTTCAACTGAATACAGATAAAACGCAAAAGTTATAGTTTTCAGCAAGCTCTGTCGCTACATCAAGTGCAGAAAGTGTTAAATTACTTGGGTTAGTTGTCGATAGTACTCTCACTTGGACCTGTCATATTGATCAGTTGAGCAAAAAACTATCAAGAACACTTTTTTTATTGCATCAGTTCAAAAATGTAACTAGTTCCAATACACTGAAAATAATATATTTCTCCCTCTTCCATTTTCACATTGGCTACGGTGTTATACTCTGGGGTAACTCAACTGGGGATTTGGAAATTTTTATATTACAAAAAAGCTCTCAGAATTATGAATAACTCTGGTTATAGAGATCATTATGAACCTCTGCCACATTATTTTCGTACCACGTTCTCATAGAAATTCATAAAAAATCTACTTCATTAACTAAAGAATCAGACCTTAATGACTTTGATACCAGACATTGTAACAATATTTGAACAACCTCTAGAACTATCTTTTCGATGATTTTAAAATTCTTAGTATGTTCAAATTGAAAAAAAACTCTATCATTAAAGTTTGAATTTGTACACCTACCAAAATGAGATATGTTTTTCTTCTACGGGATTGACTGAACAAAATAAACATTTCGACCAAGTATAATGGGCCAAAATTTTTGGTAGTGATATCATCAGGATATTTTCCATTGAGGGTTGTTCTGACTAGGACATAATATTGTTAAATATAATAATGGGGATAATAATAGTGCCGACTTGCCGCACTGAGGCAAAAATCTCAGCCAAACAAATGCAGAAGGTTGTCATCCTTGACTCACTGCGATTACTCAGGGCATATGGTTAATTATTGGACCCAATGATCACCTACCCCATGCTGTGGGAAGTGGTCGTTGGTTGATAATGTTACTGTGCCATTCTGAATGTATCAGGGCTCCGGAGGATAGGGCCTAACCAGCGTTACTTCAGGTTTTCAAAAGATAATAATGATACATCTTTATAATTTCCATTGCAATGAAAGATTATTTCAAAGAGTAATACTACTCATTCCACAGAATCAAAGGCCAAGTTCAGTCCTCTTTCAGCAAGCGATACTTGAAGCAGTCTGTTTTCCCACTTAACCTTTAAAAAACTCAAAATGGGTATGGAACAGCACATGAAAAAATCTTCACATTTGAATGCGAAAGTTACTCACTTGACACTCATTCATTCATCTCTGTGTCTCCATATTGGTAAGTTCTGGGAAACTTTTATTTGGTATACAGGTGCTTCTTAGGTTTCAGATGCGCACTAGGAAAGGAATTTTAGATATTCCCCAAGTGACCTCACAAACAGATGAATCACGCCTCATGACGAGAGTTTGCAAATGCGTCAGATTCAACTATGACAGAAAACATCAGTCGCAAACGTTCTGTTATAAAATTTTACCTCGAGAACTTTTCAGATGAAGAATGATGGGTAGAGCTTCGGTGAAAGTATTTGTGAAGCGAAAAACAATAATACTTTGTTGACAACGTCACAGAACAAATTCAACAAAAATATGTCGAGTGAATATTATATTCGAGTGGGCAAATAACTGCACTTATATGAAATGGAAAACACGCAGCAACTTCCTTGAGTTTCGTACCGTCAGGCACGCTCGACGGTGAAAGTCTGAATTGGCTGGGAAATCCTTGAGAAGAAAAATGGTTATTTGCAATTCATGTATTGAGAGAATGAAGTCTTCATCACAGAATGGAAACTGAATCCTTTATTCGATTCAACATCTTCAAGAACATTGAGAAGCAGGAAAGAATCATTCGTAGCTAGATTTTTCATTTCAAAATAAAAGCTCTTTCCAATAGTAATACACAAGCACTACTGAAATTCTATGAAACGCCTCGAGACAGGACTAAATAAAGCGAGAGGTGTGGAGATGACGCAGTTCCTGATGGTTGAATTGATTTCTGTGAGGTAGTTATTTCAAGTTCATTCAGAATTTTTGTCCGTTTCTATGAATTCACTTTGAAGTTGATTACATTGAATGATAATTCAATGATAATCCATGAGCGCCATTTGAATCAGTGTACTTTTGCCAACGTAAGACAAGTCGATAAGGGTTGGGTTGGGTTAAGTCAAAAGTGAGTGGGTCTATATTTGACCTTCCATCGTAACCCACAAGAGTTTATTGTGGCTTACACCTATTCAAACTCGACCCAATGAACATAGCTTCTTAATGAAGCCGATTAGTTTGTAGCGAGTGATCTTTCAGGTCAGATCGTGAGAGTGTGATTCAACCAAACTCTGAGAACCTGACTCGGTCCATGGCGGGGCAGGCACAAGGTATATGCTCTGCTGTTTCATTATATTTCAAACAGAGGTGACACACACTGTCTTCCGACAGTCTGGGTCTCTGCATATGATAATTCAGACGACAGTGACCTGTGAGGTGGCCTGTAGTTCATCCCTACTAAGGTCCAACAACTTTTTGGTGTCAAGCTGCTAAGGCTGAATGAACGCCTTGAAGTGAGACAATCCTCTAAAATTTCGCCAGAAGTCTCTAAAACGTCTTGCCATCAAGGTATTCAATGTTGGTTTGGCAAAGCCTCAAGCAATGATAATGACAAGTTCTGGTATGATGAAGCTACTTGCAGTATCCTCCTTTGCAAGGGAGTCAGCAGCCTTGTTGCTTTCCAGGCCATAGTGGCCAGGAATCCAGATCAGAGGCAATTTGTTGAGTTTTTCCATTGAGGATAGTCGATTTGGCAATTTGCTACCAATTTAGACGTTGCTTGGTAGGAGCCAAAAGCTTCCAATGCCGCTCAA
>WOGR01009953.1:0-11119 GCA_015342045.1 Leptinotarsa lineolata | reverse complement strand
CGTGTTAAAATAAAAGACGATTTCAAAACAAAATCGAGAAAGTTATCAACTTTCAGTATATTTTCCACAAAATGAAGTAAATGTGCCTGAGTCCTTTTAATCATAAAGTATGCTTCATATATATGTTTTGAGGATTATATACTGGTCCTGTAACAATTTTACCATCTTGATAATTTTTAGATTTATTGTGCACTCGTTTCTCGTGTTCATATGATGATTTCTTGTCATTATTGTTTCAAAAGCAACTACAAATATTGTTTATCATGTTTATCATTATGTTCAAAAAAACAAAATGAAATATTTTGTAAGGTAATTCTAATGTGTCTACATATTTATTCTGTAAATTTGTTTGATAACCGTCATTCAAAAATAACCAACAACCAAATAATTCTCATTGTATTTGACTATTATCTGTGGTTTTATTCCTTACTGATAATGAATATTGAAAACAAGTTTTCTATATAGCTCGGGATTTTATTCATTGCAGATAACACACAACGAATATTAAAAACAATCTACGCTCTCTCTCTACCTCTCTATCTCATGTGTCGAAAATTCTTGAAACCACAAATGCAGGAAGTACCTTTTTATACCGTATACATAAAAACTGAAACACTAAAATTTACTCTGAATGGCCACTTTTGAATGTCCAACAATGAAATCCATTTTCCGAATTGTAATGCTGAAATTTTTACTTCCTATACAAGTAGTTGTATGATGATGACGTCACACACAAACTCGCACAACAAAACAACATTTTATGAAATGACAATAATGAATATTTCAATGCCACTCAAAATGTTAACTCCACAACAAGTAACTTCCAACACTTTTGGAAATATAAAAGTAAGTATATTTTTCATTTAGGACCACTCGTTGAAACACTCCTATTATATTATATTTTTTGACACATCTCAGTGATAAATTTTTGTTTTACCTAACATCATATGATGTTAATGTAAACGAAAAAACAACGCGAAAACGCTGCGCTTTAAAACGTTACGCTATTTACGAAAGAAACTCATTTTTAATCATGCCGCATTCTTGACTCTTCTGATTCGCGCACCATCTGTTTAACCATTGTCATCTCCTGATGATGACAACTTGGCTTACAAAAACTACACTCCCTATTGAAAAAAAATGAAGGGCAGATCGCACGTTAAAACATTATAACCCCGTTAAACTGTCATGTTTTTCTCAAATGCTGTATTTTGACGTCCCCTGTGAACATTGAGGGATCGCACATCAAAACGTTGGGGCCCCTATTGAACTGTTGACTTTTTCATGAATGGTGTATTTTGACGCACCCTGTATATTTTGCTGAATGCCCGTCACCATGTTTTTTCTTAAATTATGAATTTTGACGTGACCTGTAACGAATCTCAGTTTTTAATCGTACCGTATTCCTACCTCTTCTATCGCGCGCACCATCTATGTTTCACCATTGTCATCTCCTGATGATGACAACTTGAATTACAAAAACACCCATCAACCCACACATTGTATACGCTCCTCATTTGAAAAATTGAAAGGCAGATCGCACGTTAAAACATTGGAACCTCGTTAAAAACTGTCATGTTTTTTCTCAAATGCTTTATTTTGACGTTCCCTGTGAACATTGAGAGATGGCACATTGAAACTTCAGGACCCTGTTAACTGTTGAGTTTTGACGCACCCTGTATATTTCGCTATGTTTTTTTTTTCTTAACTGATGTATTTTGACGTGCCCTGTGAACATTGAGGGATCCCACATTAAAACGTACCTCATTTGTAAACGTACCGTATTCGTAACTCTTCTGTTGCGCGCGCCATCTATGTTTTGCCATTGTCATCTCTCCTGATGATGACAACTTGGCTCACAAAAACACCCATGAACCCACACACGCTCCTCATTGAGAAAATTTGAAGGGGAATCACACATCAAAACGTTAGGGCCCCTGTTAAACTGTTGAGTTTTTTCTCAAATAATGTATTTTGACGCACCTGTATATGTTTTTTTCTTCAATGCTGTACACGCTATGTACTTTACTCAATACCCCCACCGCCATGTTTTTCTCTTTTAACGCTGAACACACCATGTATACCTCGACGGCAGCCATGTTTTTTTCTTTAACGCTTCACTGAATACCCCGCCGCCATGTTTTTTTTTGCTCAACCGCCATGTTTTTTCTCACACTATACACACACAGTACACTGTATATCGCGATGGGAGCCATGTTTTTTTCTTCAACGCCGCACTGAATACTTGCCATCATGTTTTTTTTCTTTAGCGCTGAACACACCATGTATAACTCGACGGCAGCCATGTTTTTTTCTTTAACGCTACACTGAATACCCGCCGCCATGTTTTTCGTCTAACCGCCATGTTTTTTCTCACACTACGCACTCAACACCCTGTATATAGCGACGGCATCCATGTTTTTTTTGACGCTACACTGAATACCGCCGCCATGTTTTTTCGCTTAGCCGCCATGTTTTTTTTCTTAAACACTGCACACACCCTGTATTCGATGTATTTTGAAACAAACCCTGTATACTCAATTATTATTGTTCTCCAAGTGCATTCGAATCCTTATCTTCCAAACCGCGACAAGTCAACCACATGATTCAAAACACTGACACCTCTGACGTAGGTCACGTGATGGAAAAGTGGAGGGGCTGGTCTAGAGTGCCCCAACCCCTGCTGCTGTAGCAATTCATACTCGCAAAGAACACCCGATTTATATGCTATGTATCTGAGGAGGTTGTGTTGGACACTTTCGATGTTCTTGATATAAGTTACACAATGAGGAGACCAAACAGAAGAACAATACTCCAAGTGTGGACGGAGCAGTGAACAATAAAGGGCTTTAATAGCAGTTGGGTCAGTGTATTCATGGGTTAGTCGTTTGATAAACCCTAGCATTTTCATGGCTTTATGGATAGCCGTGGGTATATGTTGATTGAAGGTGGGATCAAGAACAACCCCAAGGTGTTTCATTTGGTTAACAGATTCCAAGACATGACAATTTGAGGTGTAATCAAAAGTGGTAGAAGGCAGATGGATCGATAAAAGCGCATGACCCGCCATTTAAGGAGCACTAGTTTGATAGATTGTCAAGGTTAGACTGAAACCTGTGGGCATCCAAGGAGATTTTAATAATTAGGAAAAGTTTTAAATCATCTGCAAATAGTAGTGCATTGCCGCGCCGGAAGCAATGAATAATGTCGATAATGAATAAATTGAATAATAAGGGACCGAGGTGTGACCCCTGAGGAACACCGGAGGTTACTTCGAATAATCTGGAGTAGTGATAATTTGCTCTAACTATCTCAGTCCTATACTTAAGATAGCTACTATCCATTCCAGTAGTACCCCACCTAAACCATATCTGTTGACCTCTTGAAGATATTATGGTTGACCCTGTGAAACGCCTTTAGAGAAGTCAGTGTACACAGTCGATTTCCCAGCATGAAAACCATATTGTTGTTCAGTTATGATGCCAGAGCAATCATAGGTAAGGTAATCTGAAAATTTGGACATGAGAAAGCTGTGTGGAAGATGGGTGCTGCGTTTGCAAAAACAGTGTCGTGAAGATGTTTCAATTAAGTGTTCAGCAAAGTTTCACAGCAATAAAGCAGAATTTTTGCGTCGTTTAGTCATGGATGAAACATGTGTCCATACTTTGCAACCGATACAAAAGAACTATCGAAACAGTGGACTCAAAAGGGAGCACAAATCCATTATTGCAGTGACCAAAATTAACGAATAGAAGTTTTAATTGCTACCTCATGCATCCCATTCTCCAGATTAAACCCCCTCGGATTATTTTATGTTCCCAAACTTGAAAAAATGGCTCAGTGGTCACAGACTTTCCAACGATGAAGAAGTGATGTCGGCAGTTAATGACTATTTTGAGAAGCAAAACGGTGTTATTATAAAAACGGTAGCAAACTTATTGAACGTCGCTGGGAAAAGTGTGTAGAGCTGCAAGGAGATTATTAAAAAAAAAAAATTTTTTAAATTTTTGTTTTCTTTGTTGGGCCGAGTATTTATGGGACCACCCTCGTCTGACTGAAAAAAAAGTGAGTCCGCAGAAACGAAATAATGAATCTTGGCGTCAGGAGCTCCGCAGGGACCCTGCTGTTTCATAGGAATTAGGAAAGAGGAAGAGGTGAATTGAACATCTTTACTCGTTCAAGTCTAGATAGCAACTCCTTTATTTTCTCATCTGAATTCTGCCTCTTGACATGTGTCATAGAACAATAACTTGTCACTCTTATATCACAGGTCACTGACATCCCCCTTATTTTGGATATTCATTTTTCAGAACCCATCAGACATATATCTATATATAAAATATGGTATAAACTCACGATATTAAAATAACATTCTTCACAGTTTTGTAAACGCATTACGACATTCATTACAATCAAAATATACAGACACAATTACAATCTACACAGTTTTGTAAACACATTGTTTGTAATCACTGTGACGTAAGAGCAGAAGTTCTGAGACAAAATATTATGTAATACTTTTGTCTTTGGTGGTACTCATTACGTAATCCAAGAACACCTTAAAAACACTTTTTTTTTCAATTATATGTACTTCTTACTTTAAATTTGCGACTCAATTCCTGATTTCTCACTATCACTATGTGTGACATAATATCTATATCTACAGGGTTGTTAATTACACGATCCGTTCTTGTTCTCACACAAGGTGAACTACTTTCCTCTCCTTTCTCACTAATGAATGATATATTCTCTGTTGTATATTTCCCCCTTTTATTTCTGAAAAATTTTGATTATATGTAATTTTTGACGTATGTGAACACCTCTCAATCTGCTATGATGGTTTAATGAATTTATGATTTCGTCTGTGGAATTGTTTTCTAACTCTATTATATATGATCTATTACCATCTTGTTTCACAATTTTACCATTTTGCCATGGTTGTCTAGGTTTTACTTGAACTTTTACTAAAGAGTTACTTTTTGAAGGTGTCAATATTTTGACCCTTTTGTATCATATTGTTACATGTTATTTTGAGTTTTTTATTCAAAAGAATTATACTTATTTTAGTTGAAAACTTT
This sequence comes from Leptinotarsa lineolata, assembly GCA_015342045.1. Taxonomy (NCBI): domain Eukaryota; kingdom Metazoa; phylum Arthropoda; class Insecta; order Coleoptera; family Chrysomelidae; genus Leptinotarsa; species Leptinotarsa lineolata. Next base: position 6,041 of record WOGR01009953.1, on the reverse strand, counting down.
TGATTCCTTTTTTTCTACCTCTAGCATTAGATTTCTTAAGTTTCTGTTCATTGAAGCATTTGCATTTCTGTCTTTCTATAATACAGTAGTGCTAAATAGGGGGTCTTTTTTTATCAAAAAAACTCATTTTTTAAAATATTTTTTGTTTGTTTTGTTCTTTCTACTACTTGTCCATTTGACTGTGAGTATAGAGGAGAAGATCCCAGGATCTACTGAAGTTTTGAAATTCTGAACACGAAAATTGTGGACCATTGTTTTTGAAATTAGTATTTTTGGGATACCAAATCAGGAAAACATAGCTTTCAATTTATGTATTACATTTCCAGCTGTTAAATTATCACTCAAATTGGCTATTTCTACAAACTTTGAGTAATGATTCACTACTAAAATATAGGACTTTGTCTGAAAATGAAAAATATCTGCCCCTAATTTTCTTAGAGCTTTGGGTACTATTAATGTATGTCCTTAGGAACATGAGTTTATTTATCGAAGATAAGTCAGACCTGTATTTATAATAGAATTTAATATTTTCTGGCCAGCGTTTCTGAAATATTTTTTAGATTAGTTAGTTCTGGATCATTCCTAGTCATTTTTCGAATTTCACATTTCTTATTATATGATATATTTAGAGTAAATTTATTTCTGTCTCTATTTCAAAATCTTGATTTTGATTGAAATTTACATCGGATCTGAAGGCTCTACTCAACGTATCCGCTTTAATAACTTTTTTCCGGGTTTATATATGAGATCAAAGTCATATTTTTTAGCTGAATCAGCATTCGTTGTAATTTCGGAGGACAAAGATGTGAAGGCTTTCTAATTATAGCTATCAAAGGTGTATGATCCGTTTAAATATACATTTTTTGCTTTAGACAAATTGAGCAAATCTTGTAATCCAAAACCAACATGCTAATAAATCTTTCTCTACTTGGGAATATCTACTCCAAGTCTCTGTTAGAGCTCTTGATGCATGCGCACAAGGCCTTTCTTTTTGCAATAAAATGGCTGCCATCCCATATTGGGATGCATCTACAGAAATATTTGTTAACTCATTAGTATCAAAAAAATTCAAACAAGGTTTTTTGGGTCCACACTTTCTTCAAATCAGTGAACGTTTTATCATGGTTTTCATTCCACTCAAAAACTATGTCCTTTTTCATAAAAGCTCTCAAATTTGATGTTTTATCTGACAAGTTATTAACGAATTTACCTATATATGTGACCATACCTAAAAATCTTTTACATTTTTTGGTGTTGGCATATCTATTATAGCCTGTATTTTGGACTCATCTGGTTCTATACCTTTCTCACGTATCTTATGTCCTAAATATTCAATTTCTCTAACTAGGAACTTTCATTTTGCATTGATGAACTTTATATTATGATCCCTATCTATTTTTAATACTTTATCTAATATTCTGTCATGCTCATCAATGAGCTCATTCAGGATAATTCAGTTTTTTATTGAAAATTATATATTATAAAAGTAAGTCATCTCCCAAGTATCCCACAAAATTTTCCGTTTCATATGTCAATTAACAACTGAGTAAGAGCAATTGTGAGATCGCCCGCGGTACATCTTGACGTCACACCAGGCAAAGAGCTTCGAGCGGTGGCAACCGGGCCTGTAGTTGGAGATTATTAATCGCTGCCATCGTCAAATTTTGTTTCATTTGAATTTTTTTGTTTTTAAAACAATTTAAAAGTTAAGGACCATTATGTGTTCATTAGAAAACAGTTTTAGTAGAGCTGATTCGGGTAAGTTACCTGAAGTCGATATTTTCATGGTGATGGAATATTTTAATAACAGTAGGGACATACATAAAAAATTAATGTATTTCGAATGTCTTATAGAATTTAGTAAAAACAATAACACAAGAAAAAATGAACTTGTATTTCTTGTTCTGGTCAGTCAAATAGCTAATGAAAATGTTGAACTCAACATGAAAATTGAATATTGATGAGGTTATGATTAAAAAATGTAAACTATCACGGCCGGAGATGCCTGTGTCAAAGGTATTTTCCGGGATTTTTGGCCATTCTCTGCAGGTTTCATGTCTGACGTTTCGTCTATGACTGAGGTAGACATCATCAACGGTGATGAGATAACCGTCAAAGTGCATGGGTAGTTCTTAGTGAGTTTGTGCGTTGAGAACTACTTAAGCACTTCGACTTTCACCTCATCGCCTTCGATAATATCTACCTACTACCACAGTAGTACGCATAAAAACCTACCGACCACTGCCAAAAAAACCTGGAAAATAGTTTGACGAGGTAACGATTGTTTGAAAAAAGTACCCAGTGGAATATGTACCTACTTTTAATCAGTTTACGTTTGATTGCATTATCTTTATCTTTTCTGAACTATGACTTGTAAAAAATTAAGAAAATGTGGGTCTAGGTATACTAATTATTTTTCCTATCTATCAATTTGTGTATTTCCATTCTAGGCGTAGAATGAAGTCATTTTTTGAGAATCTTTTCGAATAAACCGAGTGAATGGATTTGAGTAAGATCTGTTCGTATTTTTAGGTATATTATGGGTCCTAGGTAGGTAAGTGTCTCTGTGATAGTGCCTTTTCAACTTTTGGTATTCCAGTTGTTATCGGTTTACTTCTCGTATTGTATCAATGACCTATTCGCTCAAAATTAGTTTTATTTTTATAATAATTCAATATTATACTCTGAAATTATAGTTGCCGTGCATCTAGCGCTTTGCTTTCTTTATATAAAAGATCTAAAGAATAGGTGAAATGTTTATTATGAATTATTTTCAAGATCCACTTTTGAGTGACTTCTAGGTTTTTGAGGACGTTGTTAGTTACTCCACCTCGTGCTAAAATGCCATAACTAAAGAGAGACTTGTATAGAATATCCATTTGCTTTTGAACCAAGACCTGTTTCAAGAATTTGAACAAGGCAATCAGTGATTTTATTTTTTTACAATATGTTCAATGTGGTGATTCCATTTCAGTTTGCTATTTCAAGAACGAATCATGAACGTTTTTGTACCTGCACTTTGGTATTTCAGGAAATAATTGTGCTGATGCAGCAGCTGCAGCATTGGAAATTCCGGAAGCTACGTTTTCAAACTCACTATACCTGCTGCTTTCCATAGTTTATTGCTACAATTGTGAACAAAAACCATACAAACTTTCATTAATCAAAATGTTAACTAACTTTCAACTAAATGAAATGTCAACTAAAAGTACGTACTTCCTGGACTAGGAAGGAAAAATGCTATTTTCTCGAAGAAAAAGAATTAGGGAAGTAGACACTTTCCGGATGGACTTCGGAAAAATTACTCTCCACGCTGTCTCAGATGTGTTTGAAGAATTTAATATTCTATATTGGTAATATTTACATTTGGTATCTTGAGTCAACCTTATATGGGAATCTTTTGTTTTCAAATATGATTCTTTGAATTTAGGATATCACTTTCATAGATTGAATGAATCTTTCAAGTTAGCACTCGATGTTCTAACCTCATTTGTGACCTATTTCGATCCTGAATTTTTATTGTCACAATGTATTGATATATATTGAAAATATGTTAATGAAATGTTCGTATTATTCATTCATGTATTGTAATAATAAATAAACCTTTCCAGCTATGAGATGTCCATTCCTGGGCAAAGAGTGCAGTGCTGCGTTGTATTTGAGTGATCTGGTTTGAAGATCTTTTTGTAGGCGTAGATGATTCGAAAAGCAGATATTATTTTGCCGAAAACGCAAGCTATTGAGTTCCTAAAGTTGATACATGATAGAAAAAAATAAATCTCTGTAGAATGTCAGCTTTCATGAGGAAGCTATCGATGGCCACTTATAAGAAACGGTTTTCAAAGAAGCTTTGAAGCCACGAACTCGAACGATCTGTCAGACAATACCTAATATCGAAATTTAATTGGTGAAATCTCATATCGACATAGATTTTTCTCATTCACAAAATCAGGTATACGCCGTGTGTTCTTTGAAAATAGTGTTATTAACTCATTTGATTTGTTGAATAATAATTTTTGTACTGAGCAACAATTCATAAGCTCTCAGTTTCCATCATTTTGTCATTTTTAGTCACCTTCTTGAAGTAAACAAGCAGTGAACAGATCATTACTTTTTTCTTTATTTCAGTACCCATTGGAGTATTTTGATGCATAAAGAACAGAAAAAGGCTTCAACTCACACCCCTCCCCGCACACTCTCCAACTTCTTATTTCCTAATTAACTTATCGAGTACCATTGCATCTTACAAATTCAATAACCTCTCGTATTTCATTTCAGATCTGATGTATTCGCTATTGATAATTGCGTAAACATACCTGAATTAGTTGTTCATGGGAACGTCGTAATCTTCAGCTCTAATGCATTGTTCTTTCAGAAGTGATTTCATCGATATTCTTTGCTAAATATTTTACTGATATTTGATGGCAGGTAATGAGTTTCGCGAATTCCTAGCCGTCTTTTATGTAAGTACTTGTCATTATTCGTAAGTGATAATTCAGCTTGTGGCACGTGATAGGAATATGGAAGACTGGATTATGAAATACCAAAAGTAATAATTTACAAGTAGAATAATACTATTATTACAACCGAAGAGATCAGTAACTGAGTTGTGTTAGAAAAATAAATGTATTTTATCCATGTTATTTGTGGAATAAATTTGATGAAACTGTTGGTTAAATAGGTTTTTTATTATATATTCGTTAAGTTATATTGCGGTGTTTTTCCTTATATCCCGTTATTCCTAGAAACTTTTTCCACCGTCATAATTTTATCACTTCATGTGTAAAATAAAAGTTAATGTGTATCTACTAATTTTTTTCTTGAAAGCTGAGAGCAATTTCAAGGGGCGTAGAGAGGTTGAATCAATATTTAACATCTCTATGCTCACTTATAATTACTTTGGATCTATACCATACTAAAAGATTTCAACAAGCTCTGACCTGTTCTCTTCGCACACTTGATGGTTGAACAACTTCAAATGGCATATCGGATCCGTAGAATACATGCACGATATTTCTAGCTTTAAGGATTACCTAATTCTTTAAACGGTGATTCCTCAAAGCCCGAGTGACTGAATAATAATGGAAGGCTTCTTATCGACTATGGAATTACAATGTTTATTCATATTATTTAATAGAGACGTCATATATTGATAGATTATTATAAACATAATGATATTTAATGACGTAATTATTGACTCAATAGTATCAAAGCCCATTCATCCTTTAAGTATTCATACAACCATGATTTGATCTAACATAAATCACATCAGTGGAAATCAACTTTGTTATGAATTCTGAGTAAGAGATAAAAGAGTTCAAACTTTCCATTTACTACCTGGCCCAGTACAAACAATTAGATTATGGATCATGAATAACAGTTCTTGAGTTCTAGTATCATATACTTTTTTTGATTTCAGATAGTATATTCTCATTCGGAGGGCTATATCAAAGTTTTTGACTTCGCCGATATTTGTTGTTTGTTCAACATGTTAGGAATCACACGTTAATAAGTAAGATCTCATTAGTTCTTAGCTCGCATAAGTTTCGTCATCTAAGGGTTATGGTTCGTAGGGGTGCGACAGCTGGTTAACGGAAAAAACAGATTTCAAACAGAAACAGACTTTGAACAGAATTATCTATCGAATCCATAGGGAGAAACGTTATCACCACTACTTACTGAATTATAGAGATGATGAAATTTTAAATACTTTTCTAGCTCAGCTGAAAACCAGATCCAATCTTTCAAATTTTCTAGTGACGAATGCCCAGAAATTAATATAAATGTTATTGAATATGAAAATTATTGTTATTTAGTCGTGTGAACAGGTACTAATGATATTTTCAAGTCGTAAGTACTCTAGGATATATTTCCGAAGAAACTGATGATTTTCAAAGTTGATCCTGTTTTAAAAAAACTGAGATCCAACTAACAGAAAATTTCAGGGCTGCCTATTGAGTTGGTTCTCCCAGATATTTCAATCAAATTACGATTCATTCACAATCAAATCATCAACTCTTTGGATAGAAATAGCGCGTTGT
>WOGR01009952.1:0-11120 GCA_015342045.1 Leptinotarsa lineolata | reverse complement strand
ATATATATCTTGCAATTTGTGTTTGAAAGTTACAGCTTGGTGAAGATTTGATTTTGGAAATAATTGTTTGGAGAAGCAGAAAAGCCAGAACCTTTCTGTCCTGAAAATTATTTTATCCTAGAAATGTACCCCTTTCGATTCATTTATTCAATATTGAGGTCAAAATCATTTCCACCTGTATCTAACAATTTGATCATAATTTAATTCTTTGAACCTGAAATTCATTCATAGTCTGCACATCTCCAGTCATCCTTCGTTTTTTCTTTGATTTTTCTCATGTCAGGTCGTTTAGTGTCATAATGATGAAACGAAAGATTTGATACGTTACTCAAAAGCCTTTTCAAAAAAAACTTGAGAATTTGATAGTTACCGTGGTAGGTATCGCACGTTAGAAGGTGAGACCTTGTTAATCTTTAGCCCACACCAATTCAAACTTGTGAAAGTTGTTATTCGTATGGGGCCGCCGGTTGAATGAAAACAGATTTAAACAGTTTTTAACAGATTTTTTCAACAGATGAATTCGTTATCCTGTGTTCCACTCTATTTAGTTCCATACTCTCCGTTTCAATTTCTCATCATACATTATTTCCGTACTTTTCTGGGTATCATTTTTAATACTATTGAAGTAAGTGGAAGATTAAATTCAGACATAGACATACTTTATTCGACTACGTTTATTTAGGTTTACAATTGTAGCAAGTCTCATTACAAAATTGTATTTGAATATATATTATATTTATATTTCAAAGGAAAGAATCACGGAGTCAATGGAAAACACAATGATATACAGCCATAAACAATCAAGCACATCGAAACATTAATAACTTCAAGAGCGATTAAAGATATTGAAATAACTGAATATCCAAACGTTTTCATGCGAATGGAGGGTCTAAATATTCTGCAATAGTGTAGAAACTTGAGTTGATGAGGAACTGTTCCATTTTTTGCTCGTCTTATTTGGAAGAAACGATTTTTTCCAAGTTCTTATTTTCCACCATTTTATGGAAAAACGTTTCAAGTAACTGCTGTACGCTTTTTTCTCTTTCTGACATCAGCAACGCGTATGGCTCACATCGTTGAATAATCCAAAATGAGCAAGGGCACATCAAGTTGATGGAGTACTTCAGAATGAATGAAATCTTTGAAAAATCTGCTCCAACCTACGTTCACGATAACGATGTCTGTATATAGAATCGATTATGGAATTCCGTATGTCGTTCAAAGTAAATTGTATCTTTGAGCGTGACAAGAAAACGACTCCATCTGAAAATTGTTGGTATTTGGCATGTTTTTCGTATTGCCTAAAAATGTATAATTCATTAAAACTTTGTATATAAATTGTCTTCTGTTCAGAATTGTAGACTCCGGACTCCAAAATGATGATTTTTGTCTTCATATCTATTAATGCGGGAAAAACTGGTGAAGATTTTCTAGTCAGCTGCTCAATATAAATACAAAATCATGAGCAAACACATGAGACTGTAAATAGACAGGAATAATTTGATTACAGATGAAAAGGTACGGAAAAAATTAAAAATAAAAACGAATTCCATGTTCAAATTTGGGAATACTGTCTTGAACGAAGTTCAGTTTCGTTCCGACGGTTTAATGGTCATTACTTATCAGGTTGTTTCAAACGTTTCGTCCCTTTTTGTGAGTCTAATTAAATCCATCTCACGGAATACTGACTCAATTCAATCGAAATGAGCGTCAATTGAATCGATGCACTTTTGCTAACGTAATACAAGTCGGTTAATTCCGGTAGCATGAAAATTGTTTGCTTGGAATTCGATGAAGTTGACGAAGGCTGTTTTTACCTGGACCTGATTGGTGAAAGTTTTACCGGTGAGAAAGTTATCTAAGTGCTCGGAATAATGGTAATGGAATAACCTATGGATTAAAAATAACATGACAGATAGAACTTTCAAGGTCAAAGTGTGTCACTCTTTTTCTTCGGATAGACAAGTCACGAGTAGAGTTCCCCAGTGGTCTGTTCTTGGCCCACTTCTCTTCGTTGATTTTGCAAGTGATTTTGCTCTTCATATGAAGTCATGCGAGTCGTTTTATGCCGATAACACTGAACTGTATGGAAATGCTTTACTTGAACTCCAACTCGATTAGTCAGTGGTTTGAGGATTGGCTTTTACCTCTTAACGTCAGCAAATACGTTGTACTCCATCCACTCCAATCCACTCCACATGTACACAATAAACGCTCAATCGTTAGGCTTAGTATCTTCACATGTAGACTTGTGAATGACTATAATTACTGACCTAACTTATATCCACATGCAAACGCGCCATCACACTGATTGATCTACCTCTTCCGCCAAACGTTCTCCCATTAATCATATTCAAGCTCCATAAAACACTACAAAACCTACACCTACGTTCGTCCAATTATGGAGTATGCAGGTCCGGAGTGGTGTCCCATTTTGGAGCGCGATAAGAATTTGTTGGGAAATATTCAGCGTCGAGCCACGCGTATGTCTTTTGGTGAAGTGCGTCTAACCTATCCCGAAAGACTGAGAATGACACAGCTGATATCTTTTGACCAACACTGACTTCGTAGGGACCTCATCATATCGTTTCATATAGCTAAGTATAATTATGCTAATCAGAAAGAACTTTTTGTTTTCAACAATGATTCGCAATTACGTGGTCACATACTCAAATTAAAGACGGAGAAATTCGCAACAAGGCAGAGACAATATTGTTTGATAAATCGTATTTTCAAAACATGGAATAACTTACCCAACGGAGTTATTAATTCTAATTCAATGAATAGTTTTAAAAACAAAATTGACATTTGCTCATCAGTTTTTATGCATCTATTAGTTATTCTTCATTTCTTCTGCATGCATTGCAATAACTTATATATCTCTTCAGTTTGTAGACTTATATAGGCTCTGTCCTCAGCCTTTATTTTTATGTAATAATAATAATAATAGAATGATAATAATAATAAAACTCATTAAAATGACGCTCAGTTCGATTGAATTGAATAAGTATTTGTTACGGGATATATCAGTTTCAGAGGTTATAGCAGTCCAAATGAGAAAATGGATACAGTTTTTATTTCTACTCTCAACTCCTACTTTTTATAAAATATTCATACTCAGAGCAGGAATGAGCGGATATTTCCGTGCCTAAAACAGAAAGATAAATTAACTACGGATGTTATAACCATTTTTCGATCAATACTTACCAAAGACGAATCCAGCGAGTTTGATAGTGCAGGTAGAGTTCACTGTCGGGTATGTTGATCTTTTTTAATTAGATGTTCAAAATAACGACCTTCTACTCATTGTTTTCATCATTTCAAAATTCATAACAAAATTACATAACCCCACCTCTAACTTTCATCTGAAGGTTCATTAGAACTACCGGTCATTTCATTTTGAATACCAGGGTTCCCAACCTGAAATACAAAGAACGATACAAATGGAAAAAAATTGATAACAAGCAGGTTGTTTTCGTGAAATATGAAAAAAAGAGAGTTGAAGGAAATGATCGTTTTTTTTGTGTTCTAGAAAAATTGGAAAGACGTGTGTCGCTTGTTTGCGGATTTTTCTCTGAAACTCTTGTAATTATTGTTTGAAGTTTAATCAAAGGAAGGTCCTCTGACTATTTCAAGAAGATTTGTTTCCGAATTACACCAGCTTGCTAAATTCACATTGAATAATTACTACTCAAAGCCACCCATCATCGAGGTAGGTTTCATCAGCCTTGGCATGTATCCCCGGTCTGGACACTCAATCGAAGTGACAGCGTAGCGAATATTTTTGGATACTTCGTTTGAATGCCTAGGTTCAGCCTTCTACGCTATCACTCTCGACAAGGCAACGTTCTCTTTCGAAGTTGTACCCAGGGTGGAAACATCATAAGTGAGCTGTATCTTTATTTAGACTGTACTTGGCTAAAAATAAATCAATTTTTTTTATTTTATCGTACATATTTCACCCTACGATTATATTCTTACTTTTGTGAACTTACGGTATCGATACCTTATGGGGATTTCGTACTGGGCATAACGATATCGGTTACCTCTGGTTATTTGTTTGAATAACGTTAAATTAGAGAGCTAGAGCTCTATTTATTTTGTTGTCCTATTTTCATTCCGAAACATAACGAAAGTGTAGTTTTTCTCATTGGAAATTATACCACTCACTACAATCACTCATCACAGTGTTTGAATCTTAATCCACCCACTTCCTGAAAGGTTTTCTTCGAGTAGTCATCTACCTTGGATTCTCCAATGCATAATTTCGGGAATTGTAATGGAAGGTCTTGAAGGTAAGTAAAAAGAAATCGCAAATAACATAGTCACTGGGATATTATAGTCCACAGTGGACTCATAAAAACGGACAGATAATTTAGATCACAATATGTATTCGATAGGTGAATGTTAAGTCATATAAATTTCATAATATAATGAATTTTCACGAAATCTGATTACGAAATCTGGTCACGAAATCTAGTTCTAGATGAAAACTCATGGGAAACCATTACTTACCTCGAACCGAAAATAGTTTCTGTAAAATAATCAAACGATACGAGATAGGCCTCTTCCGGGTTTTCATTGAAGGATCAAATTCGATAGGAAATGTATAGCGATTCTCTCTTGTTTATTTTGTATATGGAACGAAACAATACAGCCTTATAGCGGATCCTTTTTCTATCTTCCTGAATAATCTGATCAGGTAATTTATGGCGGGCGAAGAAACTGTACCTAATATTAACACGTTACCTGCTGGATAATAGCCACAAATTGAGACATGAGGTTGTGTTATTTTCCTTTATTTTTCAACTTGATGAATCTGGAATGAAATCCTACACCTTGGTTGAGTTGCAATTTTTTCATTGATAGATAGTCAGAAAACTGAGTGTATAAGTATCAATGTATGGAAATTCAATTATTCCATGAAAATTCAATGATAAAATTGAATATGCCACCCTTTTTGCTATTGAATGTATATGTACTATTGTGATTTGTCACAAACAGAAAAAAATTACAAAAATTCCACTAATACATGAAATTTCTCATCAGAACAATTGAAAATATTGTTAGTTAGCGTCACTAATGCACAAATCTATCTCTAGAAAACAAAAATGTCGATATGAATTGAATTATCTACAAGGACAAAATACTACGCAAATTAGACATTTTAAAGTCTGTCTATATATTGAGCAGAAACCACAATATAAATGAAATTGTACTTGGAATTGATTACCAATTAGAAATTCCCCAAAGTCGAAGTGGAAATATGAAAATATATATAGAAAGTCCCATCAGTTAAGACTCCAACGTGTGACCTAAAAAATGTTCCTTTTCGCCATGAAATAATTATTTTTCATCATATATTCTGGAGCTCCTATGTAGAACAAACTCTGAAATCACGATAGAATTCATTTTTCAATAAACTGGATGATTTTTAGTGAATCATAGAGTAATGAAACTCAAATCACAACGCAAACAAGTTCTTGCTAGTATATTCATTCAATTTCCTCTACACACAGATCTGTGTTGTTTCGTTTTTGCTTCTAAGCATGTTCCCTAACCCTATAATTCACAAAAATGTGGGATGCTTCAAACTCTTCAGAAATTAATTTGTTTTGAGTCTTTCTTCCTCACGATCCCGGTTCATGTGTTAGTGTTATACGATTTATTTTCCGTTTACACCCGTTACTTCTGTTTGGGATGCCTCGCATCAGGTTATGATTGAAATATTTGAGCCTGAAAATACCCGTTAAGAATCTCAAAGCGCTCCAGGAATTACCGTTTATATAGAGTTTGAATAATGAATGTGAATGCAAACTTGGTTTAGCGGTGGTTTTTCGCGATTATCGCTCCCACGCACTTACCCCCCATGCTTTTTTTTTGTTTGGAATGGGAGCAGAATTTAATATCGACCGAGATTAGTGAGAAATAATGAGAAAATAATCATAATGAGAAATAACTAATTTTTTGTTCTTTCCGTTAACCAGCTGACGAACGTCAACCGTCAGAAGTCGAAACTTGTGCGAGCAATGGATTAACGAGGCCTTATCTTTTAACGTGCGATTACCCAGCACGGTGGCCCGGCGGGGAATCGAGACCACTAATGAACGGGTAATTCAAGAACAGTTTTTGCCAGTTGGTGGCTAATTTCTGGACTTCTATAGTGGCATCCACCGACTGTCAACCTTTTCTGAATCCAAATCGTCTGTTTGATAGTCCTTCTGTTTTTTTGCCTTTACGTCAAGAAGACATATTGGCCTGTAGGATGATTGATCTTCTAGAAGTTTGTCTCTCTTTCGTAGCAGGATAAGTTTTGCACTCTTCCATGCTTTTGGTAAGTATTTTATGGATGCAAAACCATTGGATTCTGCTGATACGTAGTCAAACCTCACTTTACCTACAAGTTTCATGATATCCGACAAGATTTCTCTAGGTCCAGGAGCTTTATTGCTTTCGATTTTTTGCATGCTTCATGGGGTTCTACCGCTATGAATTCCAGTCTTTCATTTTCTGTATAGAGACTCTCAAAGTTTACTTCTTGGTGACAGGGAAATAGATACCGTACTGCCTCCTCCATTCTCTGCATTGCTGCATTGTCAGGATAGGTGTGGGAGGGAAGCCTTCCAGTTTTTTCATGACTATTTTGCATCCATCTCCCCAGATATCATGTACTTCATCACATATAGTTCTTCTTGTTATCTGTTGTTTGCTTTCCTGACTCTACTATACGAGTATGTAGTGTATACATGGTCTGTTGGTCTCCTGTGTCGGGCTGACTATCAAAGTAGAATAAAAAGTTAGATATTATCAACTCCCTTACATTAATCACATATTCTAATTATTTGTCATGTAAAACTCACCTGAACCCAACCAACCATTTTATTCAATTTCTATGAATTCAACTTCTTGATTGTTTCAAATATGAGTTCGTTACGTTTTATGAGGATTTTATTATACTCAATTTTTCATTCAAAAACATTGTCATGTGATATTTTTGTCATACCAAATTGAATCTTATTTCTTTTTTTTTTCAGTTCCTTCGTGAAGAATAATCCTGAAAATGAATCGAAACGAGAGCATCATGAAAAAAAATGTGTACTCCATTCTAGTGTTCATTGAATAAAATATCAAGTGGCAGAAATTGCTATCCTGTCATAAATATCTAGGTATAGATATTGTAACTGAACCGGAACAAGATGCCCGGCTCGAATAGCTCAGGAAATGAAACCGAGGTGAGTATTGCACATCTTTTCGATTCTTTGGGAAACTTCAATTCGACGGTGTTCTCCGTGTATTTTTCATCAATAATACATATTTTCCGTTTTGTTGGGATTTCTTTTCGGCGTTTAGATGGTCGTTTCAGAATTTGTCTCGCAAAAATTGTTCATTCTAATTGCTCTTCCTTATGTTGTTCACTTTCAGGACAAAACAAATTTTTAGTCTGGTTATAGGTCCTCAACATAAGTTTTCCATAATGTATTTGAGGTACATGTACAAACATGTACAGAGGGGGCCGACACTTTTAAAGGAAATCTCCTGTTTTCAAAACAGATAGATGAAAACTGATGACTGTGTCTGGGGGTCAAATATTATGACAAACTTCATGATGAAAACTGCATATAGATATCTATGATCGTTTTTGAGTTATAGCATATTTTTCGAAAATGCGCATTTTCAGAAAACATGATTGATGAAGCTGGTTTTCTTTTACAAAAAAACATAATTTTTTTTCTCAGAATTACGAATATCAAGATCAAATATCATTCTCGTATAATATTCTCATTTACCTGCAAAGATAAATTTCACGACGAGCTCTTATATCATATAAATTATGTGATGTAATAAACTCATGGATTTGAATTGTATTGTAACTTTTTCTTCATAGAGCATTTTGGTGAAATCTTCTACTATGAAATATTTCTAACTTTCAATTTTTATTCATAACTCTCCTATTACTCTTTAAATTTGAAATGGCAGCCGTATTGTTTATCGATATTTTGAATTCCATTCGCTTGAACCCTTTAATATCATATCAAATTGTTTATGAATGAAATAGTGCTATTATTTGTTTGATTGAATTGTTAATTTTCGCTCTATATTCCATATATTCGGAATAATACATTTGTATTATTCCGAATATTCTGTAAGTTTACGCAAGCTTTCTTTTTTCATAACTATAAAAACCAAACTGCGTTCTCTACCTCAAGTGAAGTCTGCAAGAATGAACACGCTTTTTTCGCATTGGACAAATTTTACAATTACACTGCCGCTCTTTCGCGCGCGATTGAAACTCCACGTGCCAAGCCTGTCGGAAAGAATGTTAATGTAAAGATACCTATTCACAAAAGGAATAATAATTGGTAGAGGACTCTGAAAATTTGATTTTGATATATGGAGCATATGCACATATTGAATCGCTGAATCCATTACTATATTATCCGAATTGTAGTACGAAAATAGGGTATCGAGTGGCAATCCTCTACTGTATGGCCTCGGGCTATTTACAAACCGTCAAAACCTGCTAAATTTCTTCTACACATAAATTACTATAACTAGTAAAAATCAATCATTTTAAAAACAAGCAGCTTTGAACTTTCTCATTTCGTTATCAGCTCAAATTATGTATCTTCCGAAACAATTAATTTCAAGGTTATCTCGATATTATACCCATAACAGCCACATTCAACAAAAATGAATATGAAATTTTGAAATCCTAATAAAAATAATGATTTCATTCAAATTCATTTGGAAATTCAATTATTTTTCTCATAGAAATTATATTTCATATACTATCACCAGTATAATTTATTGGGCCAAATTCTGAGCTCCACTTGGATTATAATGTCATAAACATGCAGAATATAGAAGAGTGAAAGTACTTTCTAATTACATTCATAACTAATCACGAATATTGAACCTGACATGTTGTTGGATCATAAACTGTTTTCAATTTTTCCAACAATATTGATTCGTAGAAGTGTCTGGTTTCGAGAATGAGGTTTCCAATTCAGTATCGCCTTGTTTACCCTGACATGAAATATAACGAATTTCATTGAACAAAAGGTTTTGGAAAAGAATGGCACAAACAAAAGGATCGTTTTTATCTTCGAAATTTTGGAGAAGATTCACACTTGGAGTGTTATATTCAAGATGATGGAAATGAGTTTTCTGATCAGTTTGATGAATTTACCCATTATTTATTGAGTGGATGACTAAAGCGGGAAAAATGTCAGTATCTCTTCAAAAACGAATTTTCTTCAAATATTGACATTTATTTGTATTATGGCTTTCCATGCTCTTCAATGGTACTCTACAAAGCTACATTCGATGTAGTAGGTTTTGGTTTATTGAATAAAACAATATTTATTGAAATTAAAGTTTAATTTTTTTTTCTTGATTTAGGAAATGTTCGAAAACATTTTAATCACCATCGTAGAATTAATATTGAGTCTTGAACATTTTACGACTGTACCATTTTTGTTTTTTTGTACGTGACTCAGTTGATAAGTAAGAGTGACAAAAAAGGGGTGTTTGGAATATTCGTTTTTGAGTGAACAGCACAGCTGAACGTGTGGAAATGCTTTTTAATATTGGTAGAGGTCAGTGTTTGTTAAGAACAACTTAAGAGAAATGTAAGTCGTGTGTACATTCGCCAACTAATAGTAGCAAAATTTCAAGAAACTGGTACTGTCGCAAATAAAATAAAAAAGATTAATAAACAAGGCAACGCAAATTGAAGAACTCGGACAGTTTGCAATGGAGCAACTCGTCAGGCAGCTACAACAACCAGATCATTCCGCGAATCTGTAAGAAAAGTACTTGAATTACATAAATTTCATCCTTATAAAATGCAAATCCTTCAAGAACTTGGTGAAGATAACCCCGACAGAAGAATTGAATTTTGTGAAATTATGACAGCTAGAATTACCGCAGAACCTCGGCTCATCAAAAATATTTGCTTCAGCTATGAGTGCACTTTTTATTCAAATGAGCACGCAAATGAACAAAACTGTCGTTACTAGAGTGTTCACAACTATTCAAAGAGAGGCATACGCAATACCCCGGAAAATTTAATTTTTGGGGTATATTATTTAAAGAAAGAAATTTAAATGGCAAAATGTATACTCACATGCTAAAAAGATCTATCGAACTTTGGATAGTTCATGAATTAGAGAATAAGAGCGACATACACGGCAATTTATCTTCAGAGGACAGTTCATTACATTTTCAACAGGATGGGGCACCTCCTCATTCCAGTTAGACAACGGTGGATAATGATTATGCCCAACAATGGATTACAAGAAGAGTTCCTATTGAATGGCCTCCTAGATCTCCGGATGTGTCTCCTCTTGTTTTTTCCTCTGACGCCATCTAAAATCTGTTGTTTTTGAGACGCAACCTAACTCAACAGAGCATCTTTAGGAAAGAATAATCCAAGAATTCTGGACTATTTACAGAGGAACATTTGCCAATGTACGTCAAAATTTTGAAAATAGACTCTTTTATTGTCATGAAAAAATGGACATCATTTTGAACATTTTTTAAATGAATAATAAAAAATAAAATTTCAATTTGAATAAATATTGTTTCATTCAATAAACCAAAAACTACATCGAATATGACTTCATAAAGTACCTTTGAAGAGCATTTCTTAAGAGCTTTTGGATAAGGTATCCCAAGTAGGGGATTGCCATTCAAGACTTCAAAGTTGGGGTAACTGGAGGCGAAATGTTAAGTGAAAACAAGTTAGGTATTACATCATTTCATTTACACTTCCCTATTATGGAAGTTGGTTTTAGCGATTTCTTATATTTTATTTGGTTGCTTAGATTTAGCCATTGTGAGTTTTCGAATTATTTACCTGTATATTATTTGCGATTATATATTACCTATTATTTTCAGATTATTTTTTTCTTGTACAGAAGGAAGAATCGGGGTTCCCGTTCCGTACTGGTATACACTGTGTCCGTAAAGTATGGAACAAATTCATTTTCAGCTAAACAGGTCATTTTAAAAAATAATCCTGAAACACGTCGATTTTTGATGTTAATTTACCGTATTTCAAAATAATAATCTAATATACAGGGTGAATTACGTTCGAGTAATGACGTCACGGTCAT
>WOGR01009951.1:0-11120 GCA_015342045.1 Leptinotarsa lineolata | reverse complement strand
GTCGAAAATATTTTAGTTGGCTAGAGAATGTCCGAATATGCCCTCCATTGAATTTTCAAAGTGATCCGTTGTCTGGTTCACCAGAAACGTCTAATGTGCCATCCACCGTGAATCAGCCTGTATAATTGAATGAATAAATAAAATTTTATAGTAATTCAGTACAATTTTTTATTTGAATCTGGCCCGCCTACACATTCTAAATTTAATATATGGCCCTCTGCAAAATTGAGATTGACACCCCTGTTAAAAATAATTTGGTTATTACTCAAATTCCAGGTTATGTTATAAATTATCCAAAAAATTCGGTACTATTGAATCCTTCCATATCGTTACTCGAAATTCATTAATTTTTCTATTACACCTTGAATAAAACTGCATTAAAACCGTTTTATTCTGATTAATTTCTAGAACACCAATTTAAAAACTCAGAGCTCAACAGTATAGTATAAAAAACGCATTAGCAACCGGTTTGGGTTTTTACAACGCTAATTTTTCTGACTGCTTTATTAAAAACTGGGAAATTACGTGTTGGTATCAATTAATAAATTCATCAAACTTCAATGGAAATGAACCT
Organism: Leptinotarsa lineolata; assembly: GCA_015342045.1. Lineage (NCBI taxonomy): Eukaryota > Metazoa > Arthropoda > Insecta > Coleoptera > Chrysomelidae > Leptinotarsa > Leptinotarsa lineolata. The sequence continues at coordinate 10,546 of WOGR01009951.1, read as the reverse complement.
CTGAAACCATCTTTTTTTTTAGGCCATAATCTCTATTTCGTGGTCAAATCATATGTGAAACTAATAGGAACTCTACATAAAACCTTTCATTGCATAAAGCTCTCATTATATTTGAGCATTCCAAACATGTCTTGAGAAACACTGGAAATCAATCTTTGACTACTTTTAAAGACAAAGTGATTCCTTACCAGTATTGCTTGTTCCAGATTTCCCAGACTCATCATCTCGATAGCAATCATTGGGCCTTTTTTCACTATACCAAATATTTGAATAATATTTTCATGATCACATTCAGATAATACTTTTGCTTCATTCATAATTCTCTTTTGGCACGTGTTTCGAACAGGTTTTTTAACAGCCACTCGTTTCTTTACACCATCTTTAGAAAGATAACCTGCCAAAACTGGAGAGAAACCTCCTATAAAAATACACTGTTTAATCAAATTGAATGGTTCTTAAAGTATTCTACTTGCCCAATGATCCATATATTTTCAAAGCATCACTATTCACAACAAATTGTTTCAGTGAATCAGGAAAGACCAGTGCTGAAAATGAGAAAATTCGTTAAGTTTCTTTATCCTTTCTATCTTGAGAGAAATTTGTATTTTTCAAATGGTGTGATATGCACTAACATTTTTTTTATGAAAATTGTAAATATAAAAGTATAAACGATCCATTAGGTACTTTTTTTTTCTGAAAATATTCTAAATTGAATCTGAAAGGAAAGATATCCCAAATCACATTGTTACAAAACTTTTAGACATCTTGAGGATTCAATGAAAACTGAACATTGATGTTGAAAAGAATATTTCTCATCATGTCAAAATGTACAGATAACCTAAAAATTATCAACAAATATATTATTTCCTAAAAAAAATAACGCCGGCAGCCGCTGGTCTTCTTCAATCAACTGTGGATTGGCCCTACTTGTGCTTCTTGATCGTTCTAGGTGTCTCCTCGCTTCTTGAATATTTCCATCGGCTTTCAAAGAGTTCCATTGGGATATATAAACACTACCAACAGAAAGATGGGGCTAATCTAGTTGAAAGTGTAGTACGAAGTGAGCTATTATCAGTCTGAATTTCAGTAAAAGTTTTTGTATTGTATTGGCAGTCTGATAGTAAAATAAAGTTAGTTTAACTGTAAAGAATAGTCAAATATAATTATTTTCTGTTGTCCGTGTAATAAACTGAAATGAGGGCGCGATCAATTAATATGCGCGGAAGAATCGAAGTCAGTTAATTAACGTGAAGTGAGCCGAGAGTCGGCGGAGCTAAATTAATCTAATTAAAGAAATACCCCTCGATAGATGATAGTTTGTTGGCATCATATAATAACAACAAAACTGTCACCGAAATTGTTCCGACGATAATTAACGATGCGTTACACAAACGAATTCGCCAACGATTTATGAGGCGATTGACAGTTATGATCGCAGGTGTGCGGTCGATTACGTTAATAATCCCTACTATATAAAGAATACCAAAAACAACGTTCATCCATTCCTGTGCCATCCGCGAAAGTCGAAGTGTCGCCATAGTAAAAGTAGTGAAGTATGTGTTTATTCTAGTACCAGTCGTGAAGATGAACACTTTTGTTAATACGCGAAAAAGTATTTCTTTTTCCCCAGTGCGAATTATCGAGATATAACTGCAACCGATTATAAAAAAAAGTGTTAACGTAAGACTCGTAAAACACTGAAAATTCTAATGTGCCTAGAAAGAAACTCGTAAAGCAATAATCCAGATTGCATCTGGAAGAATAGAACCGAACGTAAAACAAAAATTCAGGTAGCAACTCGAAAACAATTTGAACTAGTATTAGCTGTACGAACGGAGATGGCATAAAAACTGACGAAATATTACCGCCCATGAAGACGAAAATATACATGATTCCGGAAGTATTTCTACTTGAGTATGGTTGAAAAGGGGAAAAGAACCTGTGTCCGATAAATCAATATGTGTTGACCGCAGTAATCTAATAACTCGTAAATAAAACTCATGAAAATAAATGTGTCCTGATGTTTTCTAGAATATTTTGAAGGTTTCGTGATTATATGTCATTGTTGTGAATGGCAGGTAAATCAATCAAATTGATACTCCCATTTAGGTTTAATTAATCCTCGTATAAATACTCTTTGGACGATGATCATACATTGTTTCAAATTCTGTGCGGAGATATCAAAATTAAGTAAACTGGCGTATTTGTTGATCGTAATAGAGATCGTAGAAGTAGGTGTTAAAATTCCCATTTTCTACTTAGGTAACTGAGCATTTTCTTTTCAAAGCTACATGCAAAGGGTTAATAGTTTTTCAGTATCTTATGTATTTAGTTTTTGGATACCTCGTATTTAATAAATATTAAAACGTACGTTGACTCATGTTTCAGTAGGTTTATAACTTAACACCCAGTTTACCATAGAAAAATCTCGCTTGTTCAGGAACTGCCGCTCGATTCCGAACAAGAATTTTAGTATTGTTTCATACTCATGACGTTTGGAATTACCCAACCATCATCTCAGGTGTAATCGCTCCCCCACTGTTGAGAACGATTAGAAGGTATGAAAACCGCCGCACTCGAGCCATCGAACTAAATCAGGACGACTAGGTGGCTCGTTCGCAACCTCTGCCAGGTGTCAATAACGTCGAACATAGGGGGTTATGATATCCGCACTACATGGGAGTTTTATTGTACAATAATTTTTTATAATTTCCACTACAAAATTATTTTTCATTTTTCTGACGTTAGCATCTGTAAATTGTACGTGGACCTAGAAAAGATTAATGTTTTGCTTTCTTCAGAGCAAAAATCAGTATCACGTCAAATAATCATGGCGAATAATAATAACAGGCGTACTTTACTTCTTCCAAAATTATATATTCAAGTATTAGGTTCACCTCTTGTATTGATCAATAGAGAATATTAACTTTTATGGGAATCACATATTTTAACTGATCTGTACCTTTGATTTCCTGTTCAATGGACTCCAGATCCTGTGGAGTGGATTCCAGTAAGTTGGCCAGGAGAATATCAAACAAATCGTACTTGAGAGCTCTGCAATAACAAGAATTTCCGTTAGTATATTTTTCTTTTGAAGTGAGAAATGAAAATTTTTCGAGAATTCGCCCAACATCAATATTTACTCTAATGGCATACCTATACAAAGTAACTTCAACCATGTAAAAAAAAAATTCTAAAACTTCACCTTCGAAATATTTAAAATTGTGGATACTTCATTCCATGACTCATGTTAACTAATTCATATTTTATAAATCCCTATTATGATATAGAATGTTATATGAGTCCTATCCCATATACAGAGTGTTTCTTAACCACGGTACGAAACTTTAGAGGGTGTTTCGTAAAGTCGTAAGAGTTCTTACATATAGGTACATATTTTCATAAAAACATTTTTTCTTAAAACTTCCTAACGATCACCTTCTGATATTTCGTACCGTAGTCAGGAAACACCCTGTATTTTATCAATAAATTTCAAAAAGTGGAAGGAGCTGATTTGGAAAGTAAACAATGCTTGCTAGAAATACTCACTTGTGTTTTGAATCTTCAGTGGTGGTTAGGTCTAGGATTTTGTTTATAATACTGAAGAATATATCATCTTCAGTAGTCAACCCAACTATCAAGTGTTTAATGACATCCAAACATTTCAATTCGTAGCTTTTTGCCTCGTTTCCTTTGGAAGATTGTTCCGCCATCATTTCATCATTTTTCATGGTTCCCTTTGATGGAGTAGTTACATGTTTCTTACTTGTTACGATATCAGAATCATGAATGGATGCGGAGGATTGAGGAATGGTTTCAGCAAGTACTTCATTTTGTTTTTCACTTTCGTTAACTGATATAGAATGATTTTTTTTGTGTTCCTTTGGTTGTTGGAACAATCTAACAGGATGCGACATCCATGAGGTACTTCTCATTTCCTCGTTAGATCTTGGACGATACGCATTGAATTTCTGGAAAGTAATAACAAAAATGTATTAAAATGTAGGGCAACCAAACTATTATGAACTGGAATGAAAATTAATTAGAAACGGTTAATTTTTTCACACGAAACATACAATGTTTATAGGAGGGTGAAAAAATCACAATAATTCAAAAACTAATTATAACATAACTAAGTACGAACAGAGCACAAAAAAAGATAAATCAGAACAGAAAAAAAAATAGGCCTCCCATGTGAACCTACGGCTTTATAGGTACGTTTGGCAGATACCCGACCGGGAAAACAACAACTAACCCAGCTAATGCCACGCAGAAAGCTGAAGTGAAACCATCAGGCAACTGTGCAACGTCTTCCATTTGGGAGGATATTTTGTTGTCCGGGTTGATCCGCTTCTGTAATTTTCATCATTTCGATGGCCTGAAGATTTTTCTTCGTAGCAATGGTCTTGGTGTTTTCGAAGCTTATTGTGTGGCCTATTTTCTGGTGATGTTTGGAAAGCGTTGATGCTGGATCTGATTTGCGAACCGCTAGTTCATGTTCATAGACTCTTTTGGAAATTCTTCTATTAGTCTGGCCAATGTAGGTCCTTGGAAAGTTAGAACTGTGCTTCATTGCGTATCGTGTCCTTGAGTGTTCTTAACATAGTGGAGTTTTAATTGTTAGCTGTGAATACTGTCTTTACGTTATTTTTCTTCAGGATTCGGCTCACTTTGTCAGAAACTCCATGGATGTAGGGGAGAAAAGCTTTTGTCTGATTGGTCTGTTCCTTGGGTAACTTGTGGGGTGGGATTTGTGTTTGTTGTCGTAGGATGGATATTTGTATTTGGGAGACGGGATAGTCGTTTTGGTGAAGGGCGGCTGTGAGTTCGTATAGTTCCCTGGATCTATTGTGGTTGCCGTTGAGTCTTATAGAACGATATATGAGGGAATTCAGAACGGAATTCAGCTGGGCAGGATGATGATGGGACTTGGCATCAAGGTAGCGGTTAGTATGGGTATGTTTTTGGTATACCGTGTGTGAGAAGGAGTTGTTGGACTCTGTGATGAGAACGTCCAGGAAAAGTGGTGAGTTTTTATTTTTCAGATTCCATTGTGGAATTTAGGTCGGGGTGTGAGAAGTTGATGTGGTTCAGGAATGCATGAAGATCGTCAGATCCATAGGGCCATATAACAAAGACGTCGTACACGTATCGGAGCCAACATGTGGGTTTGAGATGGGACGTTTCAATGGCTCTGGTTTCGAAGTCCTCCATGTAGAGGTTCGCAAAGACTGCAGAGAGAGAAGAAACCATTGGCGCGCCTTCGACTTGTTTGTAGAAATTCATCCTGGAATCGAAAATATGTGCTGGACATGCAGTAGCTGATGAGGTTGATCCTATCTTGTGGAATTTTATGTTTCGTTCTGAAAGAGGGCAGTTCTGGATACTGGGATATTTGTGAAAGGGAATGCTACGTCAAACCTGACGAGGATGTCTGTTTGTTGGATATTGAAGGATTGCAGAATTTCTATGAAGTGATAGGAGTTTCGTACATATAATGGGTAGTATTCGGCTAGTGTTTCGAGTGTCTTTGCGAGATACTTGGCCAGGGCGTATGTAGGTGAACCAAATGTACTCACGATGGGATGAAGGGGGATGCTTTGTTTGTGTATTTTTGAAAGACCATACAAACGGGGTGTACGAGAGGATTTCTTTCTTGAAATGAGAGGTTTCTTTCTCTCAGTGAAAATGTAGGAATTGTTGATGAGTACTTCGGTCTTCTTTTCAAGGTACACGGTTGGGTCTAGAAGTTGTTTGGTTTTTCGGAAAGTCGAGTAATGTCGTCAAATTGTTGATGTGGTCTATGGTATTGAGAACCACCGTGACATTGCCTTTGTCTGTTGGAAGGACGACCATACCTGAGTTGTTGTTGACGTTTTTCGAAGGATTGTCTCTCAACTGAGATAACACTGGATTTTGGAAATTTTGCTTCTCCTAATGTGGTGGCGATGCCTTGACGTCCTTCTTCAGCTAGGTTTTCATGTAGGAGGGCGATGGCTGATTCTGTTTGGGTAATATTGGTTTCGATGAAAATGGATCTGGAAGTTATGAAGAATTTGAAGCCTATAGACAGGATGCTGAGAGTGTTATCATCCAATGGGGTATTAGACAAGTTGTGGACTAAGACGGAAGGATTGAATGCGACTGGCTGAGATGTTTTTCGTTTTATGAGTGAGCCTAGCTTTCATCCTGAGGATAAACCAAGATAAAGCCGAATACATCAGTGACAACCAAACCGCCACTTAGGTAAAGAAGCTAGACTCACTCATAAAACGAAAAACACCTCAGCCAGTTGCATCCGATGCCCTTGTCCTAGTTCACAAGTTTTCCAATACCTCATTGGATGAAAATACTCTCAGCATCCTGTCTAAACGCTTCAACTTCTTCATAACTCTCAGATCCATTTCCATTGAAACCATTATTACCCAAACCCAAATGACTATCCAGTCTCCCGAGTACAAAGATCCGTCCAACGACAACAAACACAAATCTCACCCCACGAGTTACCTGAGTAACAGACCAATCAGACAAAAGCCTTTCTTCCCTACATTCATGGAGTAACTGACAAAGTGAGCCGAATCCTGAAGAAACATAACGTAAGGACAGTATTGGTAGCCAACAACCAAATCACCACTATGTTAAGAACACCCAAGGATACGATACGCAATGAAGCACAGGACATATACGAACTACCATGTTCTAACTGCCAAGGTATTTACATTGGCCAGAATAATAGAAGAAATTCCAGCAGAGCCTATGAACATGAACTAGCTGTTCGCTAGTCAGATCCAGCATCATCGCTCTCCAAACACCACCAGGAAACAGGCCACACAATAAGCTTCGAAAACACCAAGACCATTGTTAAGGAGAAAAATCTTCAGATCAGGATAATTCGGAAAGCAGTTGAAATTGAAAAACACCTCAACTGCCTTAACAAGCGAGATGACTCGCAGAGACTACCACAAACATGAAGAACATTGTTGTCACGCAAGATACCTGAAAATCGCAAGCTTTTCATATATCCATATAAAAAACATCTAATTGACCTCTTTGGTCCAAGATTTTGCAGAGAATGTATGCATCAACAACACAAATATCACTTAATAATAATATAAATGAAATCACGTGGTACAGGTGAATACAATGAGTATATAAAAATGAAAGGAAGAAATAAGTATATACCACAGATATAGATTAATGAGTAGAATGTAGATAATCACTTCAAACAGTTTGGTTCTTTTCCTTTTGAGAAAACTATGCTGTAAATCATTGAAAAAACCATGTGCCACAAAAAATTTCATAATTCTCATTATTATAATCACTTCAAACTGTTCGGAAAAAGATGTTGACAAACTTGTCGGTCTGTAGTTATTCATGTCATTTTGTTCACTTTTTTATATATGGGTATAACTACGACCAGTTTCATTTGATCTGGATGAGTACTGGATACTAGGTAATCATGCCCTTTGTAGCTTTGTATATGTCTTTGTAGAGAATCATTCCAAAAAGTTTTACAAAATTACATAACAAAGAAATAGGTCTTCAATTTTTAATTTGTGTCGAATGGCTTTTATCGAGTATTGGTGAAATCCCTGCAAGTTTCCAAGTGCTAGGAAATGTGTTTGTTTCGATCATCAAATTGAAAATATATACCAAAGGTTATGAGAATGGAATGACACAATTCTCAACTGAGAAGCTTGGTATTTGATCTGGAACCACGATTAATTCATTCTTGAGTTGTTTGGATGACTCATTAACTTCTTTTTCTGTAATGCCACTGAAACTGATGGTAGGCAAGTTGGCTGGAGAAATATTTCTCAGAAGCATTCATATCATCTTGCGTGTCTGTTAATAAACAGTCACCATCCTTCATTATGCGAGGGATTCTACTAGTCCCCTTTCTATTACGTATGAAATGCCAAAATTGATCCGGATTGTTACTTATATTATTTCCAGCCTCTGAGATGAATTAACGATAATCTTTGTGTATACTTTGTTTCAGCCTCGGATCTGAAATAACTAAATTGAGATAGATAAAAACTTGTTTTATGTTTTCTGTAGTTCTGATGAGCACATTATTAGCATTTTATTTGCCTTATCGTATTATTTGAAAACCATAGTGGGTATCTACGGGCATTGATTATTTTATGAGGGACAGATTTTTCTCAAATATTAAACAAATTTCTTTCTAACTCATTTACAGCGCTATTGACATTGGTACACTCCAACACGTTATTTCATGACGTTCGCTAAAGTAATTGATACATGAGTGGGTAATCAGCTCTCCTAAAATTTTATGTACGTTTAATGAAATAGTTTCAAAATCTACAATGCAACACTTCTAGGGGTTGGGTATATAAGCCAGTATACCATACCGTAAATGACTTATTTAATGAATGATTTACAATTTTCAGACGCTGGAAATGTAGGATGTTTTTCACATATTTAATTTTATATTAAATTTTTCAAAGTTTATTGATAGTATATGTTATATGTTCATCCCATTTCATGTTAGAGTCTAGGAAAATACCCAAGGATATCATTTTAGTAACTGTTTAAATGGTATACATTTTTCTTGAATGCTAACAATGAGTGGGGAGCAGGAACTGTTACAGGAGAAATGCAAGAAATGTGTTTTATCAGAATTTGTCAAACTTATTCAGTTTGGTCTATAATACAACCATGAATCGACCTACGAATGAACAACGCTTGCAAATTATTGAATTTTATTATCAAAATTCATGCTTGGTTGACAAAATGCATCGTGCACTTTCCAATTTATGGGCAGTTCCGTCGGCATACTGAAGGAGCTATTCGGAAGCTTGTGAGTAAATTTCGAACCCAGTTTACATTATTGGACATTAAACCACCAATACGCATACGTAGAGTGAGGACCGAAGAGAATATTGCGTGATGACGGTGAAATGTCGATTCTCCGCCTTTCGCAACAATTGGGCCTCTGTTACTGCACTACGTGGAAATTGTTGCAAAAAAATTTGGGTGTAAAACCTTACAAGATTCAGCTGCTACAAGAATTGAATCCACACGACCTCCCACAATGTCTAACATTTGGTAAATGGGCGCTGGCAAAGTTGGAGGAAGGTCCACACTTTTATCGAAAAATTGTGTTCAGCGACAAGGCTCATTTCTGATTGAATAGATACGTCAACAAGCAAAATTGCCGCATCTGGAGTGAAGGCCAGCCACAAGCATTGCAAGAGCTACTGATGCATCCTGAAAAAGTCACTGTTTGGTGTGGATTATGGGTCGGTGGATCCATCGGGCCGTACTTCTTCAAAGACGACAATGGCCGGAACGTTACTGTGAATGGCGAGCGCTACCATATGATGATTGACGACTTTTTATTGCCCAAAATGAAAAAATAACATGCCTGACATGTGGTTTCAACAAGGCGGTGCTACATGCCACACGTCACGCGAAACAATGGCCCAATCAAGTTTGGGGCCCGTCAATTTGTCGCGTAGATCGTGTGAGTTAACGCCTTTGGATTATTTTTATGGGGTCATATTGAGGCTCATGTCTACAGGGATAAACCAGCAACCACTGACGCTCTGGAAGCCAATATTGAAGCATTTATATGTGAAATACCGGTTGATATGTTAGAGAGAGTGTGCCAAAATTTATTCCATCAATTTTTCCACATTTTTGTTTTTTTTTTTAATCAAATCCTATACCTCTAAAAAAATAACCCGTTAGCTAGTTATATCCCCGTGATCAACTGGTTGAATGAGAGACTCTTGAAACTACTCAGATGTTTCGAGAAGTGCATAAAATACGTCATAGACTACGTATTTATTTTATTTGGCGTATATGGCTACATCACAGGTAAGTATATAACAAAAGTAACATTTTCATTTCACATTTCTAAACATTTCACAAACCAACACTAAGGTTACGAATATATTCTGTTGACTCTTTTGTCGCAAGCAGCAAATCGGATGGTTTGCTACTGTAGGAATTTGATAGTGTGTCTTTCAGCATCGCATCTACCGCAATTCGTCCTTATTCTATTAAGTGTTGTTCAGTTGGCAGGTGTGGCCCTCTTCTCTCAGTCTTTCTTCCACCTCTCAATCATGTTGAAGTTTTCTTCGATAAGACTCTGCCGTTTTTAAAGGAAGTTTTTGGTTACGTAGCCTATTTATGGTTCTGCCAATTTTTCCATACTCCCAGACCATGGCGAATTTGTGGAGGAGCTATGTGGCTCAGTGTGGGTAGCCAATAAGTGTGCGTGGCCTTGATTGTGCCTGATATGGTACGCATAGCTTGATTGAGTTGGACTTCAAAACGTGTGGTGTGTTGGCTGTTGATCCACACCGGTGCACAGTATTCCGCGACGAGATACACTAAACCCAGTGCTGTCGATCTGAGTGTGGGCGTTGTTTAACCCCATGTGGTGCCACATAGCTTTTGCAGAATATTATTTCGGGTTCTGAGTTTTGCAGTTGTGTCTGAAGCTTAGCGTTCTGTCGAGTATGACATCCAAATACTTTGGGTGCATATTGTGACTGAGAAGTCTGTCTTCAAA
>WOGR01009950.1:0-11120 GCA_015342045.1 Leptinotarsa lineolata | reverse complement strand
ATAATCGCCTTTATGAGATACCTTTTTCTCGTGGTAAGTTATATTGAGGACATCATTCAAAATGCGTGACAATGAAAACTCCAGAGCACACCAGAAATAAATAATGAGCGCCAGCATCGGCAAGACCATCAGAGGGTACTGGAGGCTGAGAGGCCAAGACAACAGTTCAATATTTGAACAGATATCAGAGTGCCTGAGAGACGGATATTTCATTTTGAATTTCATTGGGAATTTTAAGCTTGTTTTGTGAGGTTTTGGCATATAAATTAGGTGTTATTTTCCTAATTGCTCAAGACGTCTTTGATCCGAATAGTTCCGATTACAAACTTTCAAATGATGAAGAAATATTTTACTCTACTTCGCAAGATAAGGAGTTGGCAACGTATCTGAAAAAATTAGCATGGGATTAAAAAAATATATAAACACTAATTTGTGATGAAATAAATTATAGTGACCTGAAGTGAAATCACTTCAATAAGATGAATGAAAACACTTTTTTTGTCTAATTTCCACTAGGTTTATTTATTCTTTCTAAGAATAAATAATTGAATCGAACAATTAGTTTAGGTCATTAAAATGTAAACAACAGTCCTAGTTATCTTATGATCATGCTAATTTGGTTAGCCAAACGCGCATCTAGAGAATAATTTTATTCTGGTAAGGGAAAAGTATTTTCAATAGTTAAATAAAAATAAATCAGTTATCAACCGAAGGCGATTTTGGATAATGACAAGCGAAACGTCTTGAAGTAGCATAATTTTTGAAATCCACAACCTCGACATATTTTACATTTCAAAACTTGTTTGACATCTGTCGAGGAAATTTGAAAATAAAACCAATCAAAGGAGAAAACTACAAGTTACATTTGATTTTTTTCAATTTTGTAGATGGGGCAGATTTTTATCCTCCAAAATGTTGAGATAAAATAAAACCTATCTTAGCTCCTTTTTTAGACAAAATTATCAGATACGACGTGTTCTTGATAATCGTACATTTAATTTTGTGAAAAATATTTTGAGTTTACACAGTAACTTATCGGGGTGAGCTAAGTTTGCCCTTTCTACACCTCTATAAAGTTATTAATAACAATTTTTAGTTTTTTCAGATTATACAAGGTGAAAATCTCCAGAAAGATAGATAAAAAACTCTGATTTCCTCCACAAAAACTAACTTGTTCAATTTTGCATAACATGCATAACAAACTGTCTTCAGTTTGTTATGCATCTTTTTTCATATATTTAAAATATTCTTATTTTTTCAATACTTGGACTCGTTTGAGATTTTAGAATTGCAATTTATGAGTTGAACAAATCAATGTAATATGCATTCATATCTTTCATAAGTACAGGCGATACTGAGAAAGATGAATGACAAACCTTCTCAGCGGTTGATGTCAAACCTTAGATTTGCAACGTACAGCCTTGGGGAGTCTTGTTCATGCAGCAATGCATTTGTGATTCAGCCTAGTACAACTGATGAGACCTATAGCGGGTCGAAACAGCTCCGTCTGGTGCTGAATCATATATGTGTTGTGTCGAGGCTCTCGTTTCCAGCTTTCATGCAAAATAGAATTTTACAAAAAAATGCTACAGGATTTTCAAAAATATTACTCAACTGGATATGGAGGTCTTTTAGTCAACTATAAACTTTGATAGACATATACTAATTATATGGAAAATATACAATATATAAATAAACTTGTTTATCAATCACAATATTTTTGGCATTGTGTTTTAGTAGAGAAATTATAGTGAAGTTTCAATGGATGGATTTTTTTGTTTTCTAAATAGTTGACATGTAATCTCTCGGTATTGATGGATCCCAATAGACTGAAATAGCTTTAGGTCATGCAAACATATATACCATTTTGAAACGAGTCATTTATCAGTTTAGTCAGTACAGTACATCAAGGGCAGATTTTCAATAATATTCAGATATTTCCATAATTCCATATATTTTTCAAATTCAATTGAAATCATTACTTAATTCAATTCTGAAACATCTGTGTCATAAGAGAAACAAGAGAGGAACCAATACAGGGAATTTTAAAGAAATCCATGAGTTGGCAATTTGTTTTTAAATCTTGGATTAATTTACCAACAATTCTAAATACCTAAAACGAATTTCAGGTCGAAAAAAATTTCAAAAATGAAGGTGAGCCTGAAGTTTTCCTAATTAGGTGAATGAAGTTTCGTGAAATTATCAGTTGACCATTTTTTCCCATTCATATCAAACCTCATTGAACATGATAACTCAGGAAATATCATTTCTTCAAAACGATTGGAATAATAATTTCAATTACAGAATAAAATTGTTTTTTAGAGTGCGGGAAAATTATATATACCTATTTGACTTTGTCGCCAATGACATGAAATTTGCCAATCCTTTATTCATTTACGCATTTGATATTATTTTATTCATTCGTTTTTTCTATTTTAGCATCTAGTAGTATTTTGAGCCACCTCTGGCAGTGGTATGTCACAAGTTATGCCCATAATTCTGTCAAGGAACATATATTGTTACCTGTTCATCAGACTTTTCTATCTTTTCCTTGGCATAATTTTTGGCCTTCCGTCAATGACCTCGAACTTATGCTTAGGGTGAGTACTCACGCATTTTTTATAATTGATTTTCAAATAAACCTCTTGTTTTGATTGGTTTCCAGTTTTTCCCATGGTTTTCTTTGGTTGCAATCTCCAAACGTTTTCAACTGCGGCAGTCATCTTCAGTGGCGTGGTCGAAGTACTCTTCGTGACGTATCAACTGAAAGTTTCTTCTCGACGTATCACCTGATAGTTTCTACTTGACGTATCAACTGAAAGTTTCAATTGATCCGTCAAGATGAGTACTTCGACCACGCCACTGAAGATGACTGCCACAGTTGCAGTTGAAACGTTTGGAGATTATAACCAAGGAAGGCTACGGCAAAACCCGGAAACCAACCAAAATATTGACGCCAGCCGCGGAAGCCTACATAGCTGTATAAACCTCAATTATTAGGTAGTGGATCAGTACTTGCCAGATTGTCATTCATTCTTGGGACACATCTTCATGTCGGTTCCTTGGTCTAACTGGTTGAACAACTTCACAAGTGCCCCACTCCAGTTGAAAAGCAGAGTATATCAGTGTTTTATAAATCTACTTGTGAAATTATGCAACGAGCCCAATATTAGGAAAAACTATTTCGAACAAGCCAACTCTTTACTGGTACAAGCTGAACACTTCGACTGGACATTCTTGGATGCTTCCATTTATCAACACGTTATGGATTGGTTTGTTATGAGCTGTGATTCGTCTGTGATTTTCAAAACTGACCCAGTAGATATAGATTACAGAGTTTTGAGGTGAGATTGCTAATATTCTTACAACATTATTTACATTAAGGAAATTTTAAAAATGGACAAGGATAGAGTGTCAATTAAGAAAGGTCTCTAGTGAACTTTGACTCGTCTCTGGGTTTCTAAATAAGTGTCACACTTTTCTAATTGACTTAAATATTTCATTGAATGACAAGGTCTATATTAGGCACAGTGCCTGGACAACGAAGTTTTGATTGCTCAACAAGAAAGGAAACTGAAAAAATTATATAACTTATTGTTTCCTTCTTTGCAAATGTTCAGAGACTGTTGGTTTTTTGTTTTGTGAAAAACTCCCCGAATGAGGTTTTTGTAGAGGTTTTGTAAGATCTGGAGCCTCTTCAGGAACCTTTTGTTCTGAAGCTTGCGATGGGATCTGTGAGTTCGATGAATAATATAAGCGTGCGACCACTTTTGGTTTATTAACTCTAATATGTCATACTCTCTGCTTCAAAAACTGACAAATTGCTGAAATACTCAGCGATTTTTACAACTATTTTTGCAAGTCTACGATCAAAGACTACAGCCGTCTCGACTGATCATCCCTTTCTTACTACTTTGCATCGTTCCTCACTACCTTGTTCCGACCCCCACTTACACTTCACTATCCCACTGGCCCTCCGCCTGGATCGCACTGTTGGTTGCATATCCGAACCACTACAAGTTCCCAAAACAACAGTTGGTTGTTGGTGAAGCCAACATTTCAGTCTTGTATTTTTGTATTCAAGGTGAAGGATATCTTTTTACACTCTTCGATCAATATGCCTCTTGTATACAAATCCAACTCGACTGTGTGATGATATAATCTAAGTTTCATTTCTGGTTTGAGGATGAATACATTGTTGAAAATCAGGTCAAACATATGAAGCTATGTTGTTTTTGAATTTCATTGCACTAAAGTAAATCTGACACTGTAGTTTTGGAGCAATTATTTGCTGTATAAACTTACTAGTTTGAATAAGCAGATATTTTTAATAAATTTAAATCTTAATTTTTGAAAAACTATTGCTAATTGTTTGGAAAACCTCTAATAAACTGTGCTGTCAAAAATGTCAGCAATACGTGCCTTATAGGTGCAAACAAAGTCATAATCAACTATATGTTTGCATAAAGAGGAAAATAATTTATGATTGACTGATTTTCTTGCTGGTGAGTACATATAAATGTGTACTGAGCCAACAAATCATTTGGGATATAGATGGTCTTCTATTGCTCAATCTCTTCATGAGTCATTTAAAAGTATTATTTAGGTGCCAGCAAAGATGCAACCACTTGATAATTTCTGGCACCGACTGAGTTTAATAACATTTGACATAATAATTTATTGTTACTGAAAATGATATTCATGGTAAATCTTTTGAAAGAAATTTTTATTCATCTTGAATTTTTTTTCACAGCTTTGAAATGATATTCAAAGGCTGTAGTGGATTTAAATGTACTTGAATTCAAATTAAAATGTGGAATTCACATTTTTCTTGCCGGATAAGTCACGCTAATTTGTTGTAACTTACTAATCCTCAAAGATGTTTCAAGAAATGCAGTTAGCATGAGTAACAATGCTGGTATCGTTAATCTTTTCACAAATTACTATTCTACTAACTACATTAATGAAAATGTTATTCAAATTCCAATTACAAATCTACAGACATTTCATATATTTCCAATTACTATATTGAAAAAATAATCAACCAATTAATGATAACCTGAGAAAAACTGAAATTCCTAAAGTACTGGATTGTTTGATAACTAAAAAAACTCACGTTCAAAATCGAGTCAGCAAATTGAATAATCGATAAAAAATTAAATTTTCATACCTAACTTCTTTTAGATAGTTGACGTTTCGAAAAATAATCCCTTCCCGTTTTTTAAACCCAAAAAAAAATCACATTTGAACGTAAATTCCACACAAACTGAATCGAATACCTTCGATAAATCATGGAAATTAATAGGAAGTCTATAATTGATAAGTTTCCTACTCTATGTATATGAATTATGAAGTAGAAGGCCCAAAAGGTTTTATACCATGTATCATTCTGGGAAATTGAAAATATATTATTGATTTCTATAAAATTGATGATACTCTTTGATTAGTTTAGATAAATAGCAATACTTATGAGGCATTTCAGCTGTTTCTTTGTTTATTTTGAGGGAATTATGATTAGTTGAACATTTCCATTTGGTAAATGGCGACTTGATTTCTATTCCTACATTCTATCATTTTTTTTATAATGATAAGTGTTGAACGCCCCACTAATAAATATATTAAATTTCAGCTTTTTAAAAACTGTTGCTTCGTACAATAGTCAAACATCTTCTACGACGCCAAATGAAACTTTGCCAAAGAGACTGATTTATATTAAGAGTTATATAAAATTACTATCAGTGTACAGTAATAGAAACAAAAATAACATTTCTAGAAAGGAGCAGGATATATATCTCCTTATAACAAGACAGCTCAATGATTTAGAGTATGCAGTAAGTAATGAAGAAGAGATGTTAATGTTACTTAGAGAACTAGAATGTATTTTAAATATCGATAATATCAGTAAACCTTCTCTTGGAGCGTTTATTAAATGGATTGAAAACAAACCTGGAAATGGAATTATTGTTAAATCTCTGTTGAGAACCTTAGGATCGGCTGTGAAAGATTATGAAATTCTTGGTGAGGTGTTGGAGGTTACTATCAACAGTTACTTCTTAAATATAGGTAAGGAATTGTAGTGTCTTGAAATATCGATTCAGTTGATTGATAAACTGATGCATTGAAGTTAACTTTGATGGCTGTAGTCTAACAGTAATTTTAAAATTGTTGGTGTTACTGTTTTAATACTATTACATTGTAGTTAGATACTTATTAACAAGCTTTGAATACAGAAAATGCCAGGAAAATCATTATGACTAAAAAATCGAATTGTTTTATTGATATTTGCCAACCTAATGTGTTGGAATAAGTGAGTTTTACTTGCATAGTTAGCTCGATAAGGCATGTATTTAACTAAATGTCAAAATATACACTCGTGCCTAGATATTTAAAGCAAAAATATAACAAAATATAACCTCAAAGAGTGATCACTTTCACAGTCGGGAATAACTGTCAAAGATATTTTCTAGGATTGTTGGTTATAGTCTGAAAGTTATTATACCTGACGTTTCGTCTACAACTGCGCTATATATTATCAAAGATTATGAGGCATTGGTCGAAGTACTGTCCTTTGCCGTATCACCTTTGACAAAGTCTACTTAGTTGTAGACGAAACTTCAGACATAAGAATATGCAGACTACGGACAGCAAACCTGAAAAATGGCTTTGACAGAAGGGTCTTCTGATTTCACTTCAATTGATTTGTTGTGTGTTATTACAAATTATGATATATTATATCCTAACTGATGCTCTGCTAAAAGACTTTTATGAACAACTTCTATTCATGTTCGACCAATATTCGACAGAATATTAAATATGAAAGTATAAAACTTTGGAAAAGGATATTGAAAGATATAAAAATTTCTGATCAAAATATGATTGGATGATGATAATGAAAGATATGAACATTTCTGATCAGAATATGAGATGACTCAATTATATCAAATAATATTGAACAAAAGTCGACAAAAAGTTATAAAATACTAGAAATAAAAAACTCTATTGGAAATTTATTAGATCCACAGAAAGTAATTATTTTAGGTAACTGTTTGAAGGTGGTTGACAATGTTTTATGGTGAGTTTTATTCGTTCGGACTTCCATTGTCTAATTTGATATAAAATGTTTTGAAGTCCCTGAAAGAATCGATAAAATTTAAAGGAATAGCTGAAAGTAACAATTATATTAAGCAAAAAACCTTGAACTGAAATTACAATGAAATAAAATACAAGCAACAATTGAAGATTGAACAATTAAAAAGAAATGAAAATTGAAAGATTTCAAGCCAAGTTACTTCACGACGTTTCGATTGTTAGTATCCACAATCGTCTTTGGGTGATAAAAGTCTGAACGAGTGAAATTCATTTTAGGTAACTGTTGTAAATTACTAACAATAAACAACTGGAAATATGGCAATTATCAAGAGGAAATAGTGGTAGCGATAAATCTATCAAATGTGAACTTTTATTGTTCTAAAGCTGACTGTATAGTTAATCAAAAATTAATCTACTCTGAATTTTTTTTCAATTTTGTTATTTTATTTCAGTTTCAGACGAGTTTGAAACCACTTGGAGGGAAGTCTCAGAACTATTGAATATACTAGTATCAAAACAGACTGAATTAGAACAAGCAATTCTGAATAAGGGTTGTTTATTAACACTCAATGCCATTTTTGTACAAAGAATAACCAAATACAGCGACACCGAAGCTTTATTGAATTTATGTCTTGATTGGATGATGCGTATAAAAATCAAGTAGGTATTATAAAGAGGTTTCAGAATTGTCAAACCAAAACTGATTTGAGAAAAATGCCATAATCGGTGGCTTCTATTAAACTTGGTCTTGTATTTTTCATGTTTTCAGCGATACAACAGAACCAAAAATGCCGCTGATTTGGTGTGGATTCCTCATGTTGGTCTTGCAACATGCTCAAAAAGATGAGTCCTATTGTGCCGCCGTCTTGCACAAGTTTTCTCAAATATTGTTACAAATTTCTGAAGAAAAAGTTGCCAGCAAATGGGGCAGAGGATTGTTGAATGCTATTGGCCTGAACAGACAAGGATTGTCGATCCATTTTAAATTTATTTGTCGAGCTTTAGCAGGTATATCATCGAGTGAATTAACTAACTTGTAAATCTACGAAGATTTCATTTTAGGTTATGTTTTGGCTCAGCTTCCAGAAATGAAAGGAGAGCCCCAGGTGATCAGAAGAGAGCCTAATGCACCTGCCAAAGTAGGTCAGTCAGGCGGAAATAATGAATGTGTAAAAGTGCTCCTGACCCTGGACTTTGGATATTCTCAGGGAAAAATCAAGGAATGTGCAGAATTAGCCCTTAAGCAAGTAAGTATTTTATAGTTATGAAAAATCACAATATACAATAGAAAGATAAGGGAATACATCAGTGGTAACTATAAATATGGGAATTATTCTTTATCACATGAACGATTTTAATGAGAAATGTTTATGAATCAACTTTCCTGGCCAAAGTATGAAAGAACTGCATTACATCAAATATATATAAAGGCTGAAAACGAATTTATTGTACAAGACGCTATTCAACTGTTCATTGAGGTCAATATTTTCAACAATTGAACAAGTGAATATCTTCTCTAGATTGATAAGAAGGGGGCTTAATAATTTTAATTGACATCTCGTAAATTTTTCCAGATCACTCTCTAGGAACACGAAATTCTTTTTCATTCATTCATCTTCTTGTAGATTTCAACACTATTAACAATTTATGACAATGGATTTTGATTCGCCAACAGTCAACAAGAAACATTGTCAAGTACATTCAAATAAACGTCTCTTTTCAATATATCACAAGTAGCTAAACAACGATGAAAAAAAAAATAAATAAAGAAATTCCAAAATATACATTTTTCAATTCTCTTACATTTTAGTTTTTTTTTTCTGTTTCATTTTCTCGAAAATCTTTATAGGAAGTGGTATGTTTTAAACATATTCACTTTGAATATAGATAAAGAAAGTAACTTTTGTCTGATTTCTCAAGTAAACAATTCACCTGAGAATGGTTTAACAAACTGAAACCGGTCGTAACAAATAAAAAACTTGCTAGAAATCAGACAAAAGTTATTTTATTTATCCTATATTCAATGTGAATTTCTGCAAAATAAATAGGTCATCAATCAAACAAATATACACTTTCATATGTTCTTAGATCTTCTGGAACTTGCAAATAAGCTTCATATTTGATACTTTCAACGGTCTATCTAGTGCATTATCGGCTAAATATGCCTGTCAGAAAATATATTTCCATACTAGCAACGAAGGAGTCCTCATACATAGGTTCTTGCTTTTTATTACCTTCTTGAGTGATGAAAGGAAAATGTGCTACAGTTGATCAAATTATTCTCTATGTGGACGATACTAATATCCTAATGTAAGCTAATACTGCTCTGAAGAATTTGAAAATAACTGTAATGACGAATATCTTGATTTACATAATTCCATACATACCCCAATCGATTTCTTTTGAAAAGCATCAGGCCAGATTTCGATCTGCCTCTGTCAGTCAATGAAAAAACAATAGAAAGCAGAGTGTAGTATTGTATAGGTAACTAATGATCATATAAACTAATTATAATTACATATATCACCAGAAATGTGAGAGACATACTTTTTTTCTACTATTCCTAGGCATCATATCTTGTATCATATTCTTTGTATGTATAATGCCTGCCTGTAATGTCCAGTGAGTAGCCGCCTAAAAACATTTTTCTGAGTCAATCTCAGTTTTTCCGTTGTCTTTTCAGACGGGTCTTTTATAAAGGTGTTTCTCGTGTGTGTTCTCGGGTATTTTTCCCAGTACACTTTGGTTCTTATGAACCCACTTCACATTCTGGTTTCTACCAAAGATTTTAGTACTTCCAAAGTTTGTTCAAGTCCTACATATTGGGTTGATGATCTGTGTCTTGCACACGCATCAGCTTTTTGGTTGCCTATGATACCTGAGAATCCTGGCATCCAATAAAGACAATCTATTCCTGTCCGTCACTTTTTTCAGTTTTTCACAGTATTTTCAGACCAGTCTCAATGTCAGTTTTGAGATTATCAGGTCCCCAAATGCAGCCTGACTGAGGCCTCGAATTATTGTCCTTACCCATTACACGATTGCATACATTTCATCCTGGAAGACTGATGAGTATTAACCGAGCAGGTAACTAAAATGTAAATTTCTTCCCATTCAGTAAATTCCAGATCCTGTCCCATATTCGGTTTTTGACGGTCTGTATACCATGTGTTTCTGCTGAGCATGTTCTCGGAATAACTCCATTCTCCACTCTTCACAGTTTATGACTTTAATTATAATTTTTAACATGCCCAGAATATTATATTTTGGACTGGACCAATCTACAATACAAAACAGTTTCATTTTGCAGGCATCCTCAAGCTATCATTTCGATAGAGGAAAAACTATAAGTATAATGAATATTGGTCATATAAATCTATATTTAGAAAATCACGAATAATGAGTGAATAAAATAACATTTGAGAAATGAAATACATGTTATTAAAAGCTTTTATTCAACTTGCCTTGTATGTATGTTAACAAATCTTGTAAGTTTAATTTGACCCACTTTCCGGTATCCGATTGAGATGAAATTTTGTATGCTGCTCCAGAATCGATGACAATGCATGTTAATTATAAACGTGACCTGATGCTGCCAGGATCGGCTCTGTACGAGAGATCTCAGCGGTAAATAGCCGGGACACGAAATTCGTTTATGATAGGCAGTTGATAGGCCCATCATGAACTAGATGCCACATCCAGGGTTGGCTTCATTAAAAAAAAATATATTTCTAGAAAAAAAATTGAATCAAGCTTGTAAGAAGTGTATTAGGTTGTAAGAACCCATATTAATTTTCATTGTAAAAGAACTCAAATCGAAACTTTCAGTATTTTATTCTAGTTGACTAAACATAGAGCCAACTGGTGAATTTGCGATTGAAAAAGCCTTACGAATCTATCCCACTAATCAACAAGTTTTCAATCATAACAAAACCGTGCTAGAACATTTTCGTGCCCGCGGTATAACCATCAATAAAATAATTGCACAAGATAGTCTAATAGATTGTACTAGAAAAAATGATAATATAGAT
>WOGR01009949.1:0-11121 GCA_015342045.1 Leptinotarsa lineolata | reverse complement strand
TAACACTACTCCTTTTGTTTTGCTGCCTTCTTTAGATTAAGTTTTACAGTTCTGTAATTATTTTACCAGCAAAGAATAAACAATTTATTATTATTATTATTATTATTATTATTAAAATTATATCAAATACAGCGAATGGCCTGTTTAAACATCACAGAAGCCATGAGAACAACACCAACCGCGGCAATGGAATTGATCACTGATCTGACCCCTCTGGACCTGTATGTTAAGGAGGCTGCGTTATTGACCATGGTTCGATTGCGTACGGCTGGTGTAAATTTCGAAGTAGGAATGGGTCAATCAAGGCTAAGCCTATGGCGAGAAGCGATTACTGCGCTACCTCTATTGCAGGCAGGCCGTGATGCAATTGAACCCACCCTTGTGTTTAACAGACCCTACAAAATACAAATGAAATACGTCACAGAGTCAGATACTGAAATTCCATTCGCATATATACATATGGCTCAAAAACCAAAGAAGGCTCAGTATGTGGAGTGTACTCCAGAGGACTAAGCCTAAAGATTAAGTGGGGAATGGGAAAAAATACCAGCATGGTTCAAACAAAATTGGCTAGTATCTCAATCGCCACAAAAGAGATAACCAGGAAAGGAATTTATGGCTAAAACATAATAACACAGGTCTGCGATGAAAAATTGTTAGATATTCAACTAGTGATTTTTACAGTATTTTTTGTGCAGATTACGGAAAAAATAGTAAAAAAAATCTATCACCTATAGATAAGTCACAAATTTCACCTGAAATTTTCTTATATAATGGGTTTTTGGGTTCGGACTCAGCAGAAGTTTTAGGATCTGGACTTGAAGAAACACATATGTTAGCCTCCGGTGTTTCATTTTTGTTATCGATTTAAAGAAAGGGAATTTGTCCACTTTTGGTCTTATAGTATAAATAAATTCTTCATCAGATGAACTTGAGACGTTTCAAAATTATTCATATTATTATGATCAACGACTAAACGAACACAAAACTAGCAAACGTAGCGAGTAGCACAAAAAATCACAATTATAAAAATTGAGGTTATACTGTAGTAAATGACACGAGTTGAAGTAGAGAAATCGACACTTTAACCTTGAAGGGCGTTTTTGGCTTAAAGAATACTTTAATAAGTTGGTTATTAAATCAAAAATATTTAATGAAGTATCCTTTAAAGTTAAAGTTACATTTATATTTCTTCATGAAATCGGCCGTTAACTAGTTTAGTTGATAATTTTTCTAATAATTTTTCTGTCTGTTGGTGTCGTACAGCGACACCATTGTATATTTCAATGTTATTTACCTGCTGGATGGTGCCATAGTGGTAGCAATTTCTTCGGAACCAAGTGGTCATATCGATGGGTCAGATACTTTTTTTGGTTCTCTGTCAATATTCGTTTTGGATACCTACAAAAAATTGATAGTTGATAACTATTTCAGTAAATAGTAAATATCCGGTTAAAATATACCTGATAAAGTTCACGGAATTCAATACTTTTGACATTTTGTCAGATTTGACATGTTATGAACTCAAAGTCAGACCACTCGCCTAGATGATTTTGCCAAATTATTTTGAAAATTATCAGATTCATCTGAATTTAAATAAAATCATTCCATCATATGGTACCCAAAAAATAATGAAGTTTAACCGCAATATATCTTGAATGAATTGTTTTTCGAATAGGTCGATAAGATTAGGAGTGAATTATCCTTATCATTCCGAAATATATTATATCTGATTGGGACATTAAATATAAGTGACTTGGCTCTGAGCTTAATTTAATTTGACGTACATCTAAGAGAAACAGGTTATAGTTACAACCCCTGAAAGTTTTGATGAATGTTTTGAAAAATATCGATAATAATTTCTTGAAGAAGATTTTCGAATCGACCAAATATAATGTTTTTTTTATATAAGTGTATTCGTGTCATTACCTGTAATTTGGCCATTCCTAGTGGATTTATTCAATACAAATTTCGAAACAAAACTCCTATTTGGAATTGATTTTGTTAAAAACTGATTAAAAATACTTTGAAATGAAAAAACACGTTTTTTTTTGTTGAAAGTCACATATCGACGCAAAAATTCCGGTTTGTTATGTGTAAACGTGGCCAAACTGCTCAGAATTATCAAGACATTCTTGTTTTTGGTCAACAGTGAGCTCGCGCGGCAACCACTGTGAACAGAGCTTTCTCATTGTCAAATGCTTATGCAATATAAAGACAACACGTTCTTTCGATATATTTACAATGTCAACTAACTCACGCAACTTCACTTTTCGATCATTCAAAACTATTTTGTGGATATATGAAGTTCATTTAACTTTACAAACACGCGGTAAACTAATCGAATGTCAAACATTGGTCCTTCGAGCCGGATCATGTTGCGTCGATAGGAATAATTTAGAATTGAGATTTTATTCCATAATAATAGCATTATTATTATTACATAGTTTTGAATCAAGGCAAAGTTCGATATTTGTGTCAAATTTTGGTACCGCTTATGCTTGAGGATTTATAACAAATTACCTATTGAAATGAGAACGTTGACGCTGATAAGGTTTAAATTTGCTTCTAAACTGTCACTCAAAATTTGTGTTAGCTTATTTTATTTAAATTGAAGGGGTTATATTTTTTATATATCGTGTAGAAATCTTGTTAATGATATCTGATTCAAATCTAAAACGAACGTTTGGAATACAAACTGAGTAGAAAAAAGTGTTTTTTGTATAATTCAGTGTTCATATAGAAGTATTTGTTTCGAAAGAATTTTTTCTTTCGTGTAATTTGTAATTCAATGTTAATATGAAAATAGCTGTTTCAGAAGACCTTTTTCTTTCATTTTGTGTCTGAAAGTTACTTCTTTGAATGATCTAGACATCTATGTTCAGAGTTACTTCTTTTAAAAATGATTGCTTTCTTCCTCTCTTTGGAAGATTCCCACATTTTTTATCAAGGTGGAGTAGTAGAAAGCCAAAAACTTTCTTTCCCAAAAAATTAATCACTCCTAATAAAATATAACCCTATTTCGAATCAGTTTGTACTCCAAATATTCGTTATGGAAGTCAAACAGATATCATTTTCAGGAACGCTATACAACGTAATATATGAGCACTGATATAACATTTCACTTATATGGAAATCGATCATTCTTAAGCGGTAACTCTGTCATGGTTTCGGGTTGAACACACTTAATATCTTCAGTGTCTATTCAGCACCTAATTGGCCTTTTGAAGATGAAAATACACACATTTCTCACACAGATTACAACTGTATGTCATCGCACGAGACCAATCTGCTTGAATGTGAAGTATCTACTCCTGAGGAACGATCGAGTTTTATATGAATGAAATGTAATATCATATATTAGGTTTTGTTGCATACTTATGAATAATATCTGTTTCAATTCCATAACGAATGTTCAAAGTAAAAACTGAACAGAGAAAAGTGATTTTCGTGAATCTAATTCAATATTCACGCAAAAGTATTTGTTTGGAAAGTTTTTTTTCTTCCAGTTTGTATCTGAAAGAAATCTCTATGGATCATCTACACATTTTTGTGATGATATCCATATTACTGAAATGATATTATTCAATATCGCCAGATATAGTAATGAAATCGATACTATATCATCCATTTACCAGTTACCAGATAACAATATGAAATTAGAATTTGTTGAGCCCGTATTGGGGCCATATTTCAAGATTTTTTTCTTTAAGATATTGGCCCCACATGAAATCGCGGGATCAGCCAAGATAATATATATGAAGATGGGTCTACCTTGTGAAGGATCACATAAACCGTTTTGCAGAGAGGGATATCTAAATTCAATGTTATTTTGAGATGTTCATCGAAAAACGCCATCTTCATGAGTTCCTTCAATTACCATATTGAAATCGAGCAATCAGTTTTATTTCATTATTAATCTTCAACATTGAAAATAAGCATGCCATAATATATAACCTTCATGATTCTGTACTTCATTAAAAAACAACAACTGGTTATTTGAAACGTTTTTTTAGGATGATAAACTTCGAGTGATAGAGTGAGGTGAGTAATGTGAGTAATAATTTCGAACAAATTTTAAAATAATAACAGTAAAAAAAAATTAAAAAAGATTCAAGTAGTTTTTAACCGTTAGACATCGAAACGATCAATATTTAGAAAAAAAACCCATTCACTTTCTCTAAATTTTTAATTTTCAATTGTTAATAAAAAAGTGGAAAATCAAAATTTTGAGATTTTTGCAAATGCAATATATTCATTAGCCCATTGAGAATAGCTTCACGAAGGGAAAAAAATTCTTGGATTTTAGTTTGTTAATTATCAGGGTTTTTATGTTAACTTTCAGTTTATAAAAAATTATTAATTTACAAATGGATAATTAACGGAAAAATTGGGATGAACATTTTTTAACCACGTATTATTGTTCATTGATGTATTCCAAAACTACATGAATTTTTTTCATTCCACAATTTTCATATTTAATGTGTTTAAATATTTGTTTTTGGTTGTCAGATTGACACACCGTGCGCGAAAGCCAGACTACCTGTTTTTGCTCTAGTTTCAGGGCTCTGAAAAAATTATAAGTAATAGAGGTACAGCTTCGGGAGTTTTTTTTTTAGCAAATTTGGTGATCTTTTTTTAAAATTCGAAAATAACTTTTGTAATTTTTTCAGTGACTTTTCTAACTTTTCCTTAAACTTTCTATGTGACAATACGAATCGAATGACACCTTGATCGTAATTTTCGGAGACTATATAAAAATTTCAGAAGAAAATGGTACATGTGAACTAGACTATACCTAGTAGTTATCTCCAAATTATCGACTAGAACAGTCAAGTGATATGTGCCGTTTACTTCGAACACTGGTTCCAACTAATTTCCTGGAGTCGATTCAGTTCCAGGAAAGGTATCACTCACAGGGGTGTTAAATGATAAGTAACTTCAAGAAATGTCTGACACAGAGAACCCCACAAACGCATTCCCCCAGAGTTAATAAAAACACCTTGAACGTATTTTTAGATATTTCCAGATAATGTTGTTTCAATTAGGACCGGATGAGAAACAACGCAATGAAATAGAGGTGGTCGAAAAAAAAAGAAATATGTTCCATATTTCAAATTTGTGATATGTTATCTTTGAAAAGAAATGGTGGATGAGGTTTCAGGACAGAACAGTTAAACAAAGGTAAAATTTATAAACCTTTCAAAATGATATAAGTCGTGAAAAAATTAAATACTATATTGGCAAATTTAACTATTATAGTAATAATACAAATTATTTTCACCTATTTCAGTAGGTAATAATATCTTCCTCCAAGATTCTCCTTGATATTTTTTCTCAATGTCAGGCAAAATTCATCCCACTCTTTCAATAAACATATTGACACTTCTCTGACAGCTGCTTATCGCATGTATGGATTCTTAGTTAGAAATACTAAAGACTTCGAAAAAGTTTCAACATTGAAATTACTTTATTTTACTTTTGTTCGATCTACGCTGGAATATGCATCTGATGTGTGGAGTCCCCACTATCAGGTTCATATAAATCAACTAGAAGGCACATATCCTACTGTTGGAATACCCTATTATGAATTGCTTGAAACTCACAATTTTTGTAGCGTAAATATTATTCACATCTTTTTTTATTCAAAGTCACGAAGAATATCATTACCTGCTCTCAATTGTCACATATGTTGAATTTTTGGGTTCCTAGACGGTCATCTAGGAATAGTGTTACCTTTATCTCAACACTCCGCGAACAAATATAATGAAAAAATTCCCAATTTATACAATGTACGATACCTGTAATTCTGTTAGTCATGTCCTAGATATATTTAAATGCTAGATTATACAAATCAAAAGACATTTCTTAGCTAACTGACAGTTCTGTTTTTCATTTAATTTACTTTATATACCTAAAGATTCACAGTTTATGTTATGTAAGTACATATTTGTAAATGCCATGGCTTTTTCCTATTCTGTAATTTGGTTCATCCTGTAGAATAGTGTATGAAATAAATAAATAAAATGTAGCCCTATTTGGTAGAAAACAGGTGGCCTGAACAATCTCAGAAAGATACTTTTGTTAAAGATTCTCCTTAAACAAGTGAATTTCTTTGGATTTTGAAAATGAAAAATCATCATTTTGTAAAGAATTCTATGTGAAGAAATTTAATTTTTCCATTAATTATTCAATTTTTAATAAAAATGTATGAATGTAAGCTACTGACTAACTGATCTCTTGAGTGGTTTATATTACGAAGGGACTTTTTGGGGTGAACTATTCAGTTTCCCATTCATCACATTTCACATGTTGATTTATATTGTTAAGTTTTCAACATGTACACCCAAAAGACTGTAAGAGAAAATGTCAGAATAGTACCCAACACCCACCGAAACGAATTTTTTTGTTAGCTGTGATTTTCAAGAACCCAGGCATCCACTTCAGTGTCTGCAAGCTTTTTTACTTATTCTGTCATCAGTCTGTCATTGCAAGTTCTACAAGGCCTGTATCACTATAGGCCTACCTAGAAACAAAGTACCTTTCCAAATGTGCTTCTGATAAAATAGTTTCTATTTTCTGACAAAAGTTCGAAAATTCGTCCATGACTGTTACTTGAAAAATTGTTTTGAAGCTGCTCGTTTGAAATTTTCAACGCCAAAAATTTACTAGTAGATAGAAGTTGCTGATCTGAATTATGTGGTGAAAATATACAATTTTCTTCTGTAGACGACATATAAAGATTTTCATACAGAATTTGCAATAGCGACTATATCGAATAACCATTCGAATATATGTCTTTTTTATATAAATGTTTTTGAATTTTTATTTATTTCATTTTTGAAACTAGCTGGAATGTTATTTTTATTAGCTACTGCGTTTGATCATCATAACTCAATTCATTGATTGTCCTGACTGAAATGATGTATATTAATCTATCCTTTTTAACTAAACTGTGACTTTGTTACCAATTTATTGTTTTCCAGCCAGATTTCCTAAAGGTAGTTATTTATAACGGAAAGTTTTTAGATTATTTCGATTCTTGACTTGGATATTCCAAAAAAAAATTGAACAGAGCTCACCATTATCTGCTCGAGAATTGAACATTTCCACACCGCTGTCCTCATCTGCAGTTACCATAGTCATAGATCCCTGTAAAATTTGTTGCAGTTAATGATAGAGAAGAAATTGTATGTTCATATCAAATCAAGAAATGATGTCTCGTCTGAAAAACCGTATCATTTAGTGGTATACCACTACCGATGTTTTATTATTGCAAGATACATAATAGGCCTAAATTGTCCAAAATTTTAACAGAAGAAGAAGTATCACAGTTCAAATCTGTTTTTCCGTTAACCATCTGTCGCCCTTCTACGAATGATAATCCTCAAAAGTCGTAACGTGTGCAAGCTAAGGATAACCGAGGTGTTATCTTTCAAAGTGCGATCCCTAGCACGGGAAAAATTTGAAAAATGATACCAGTTACATCAAATCCTCAGATAAAGCTCCTTTTTCCTTACACCCATCATTGCCAATTTTTGTGTCCTACCTCTATGAATGCAAGAGCTTTCCTACTCGAATCTACATAATGCCTAAAAATAGTTCTTGTATCTTCCTTTGTACAAAGTGCTGATCATTTTTAGCTAGTATTCTGCAACATTTTTGGCGAATTCGCTAGTGGATATGAGTTTCTTTGTGAAACTTATGGGGGAAGCTTTTTGTAGAATAAGAAGAGAATGGGAAAACTTGAAGAACCCCAAGTTTCACATCACTCAAGCTGACAATGAAACAATCAATTTTGTTATTTATAAGTTCCAAAGGGCTTCAGATTTTAGGCATCAACTTTCATTGTCATTTTAACTTTAACTATGAAATTTTCATTATTGATATAAAAGATATTTTATGCAGCACTATTGTTTCCTGAACTGCGCATGCTCTCTCATCATATTCAATCATGAAACATTATAAACAACAAAGTCAAACTAACCTCGTTTTTTTTAATTTTGACAGAATTAACTGCTTGCGTATGTGCAAAAGCAGTATATCTACACTTCCACTAGGAATGTGAAGACCTACATGTTCTGTAGTTTTGGTACATAAAATGTTCTATTGGAATCCAATAGTTCATCTTTTATAGTGGAACTGGAAGTAAAAGTGAAGATGAAAGTTGATGCTGCATAAATCCACCTTCATTCAAGTGGGCCATGAAATATGTAAAATAAATTTAAAAAAAGTTTTTCTGAATGTGTGAGATATTTCAAAGGTTCAGATAATGATGCTTATTTCAACTATTGAATTATTTCAACACTCCAAAACTTGATACTCATATGCATTGGCAGTGTTGGTAGAATAATGTAGTTTTAAAACCCAATATCTGGGGAGTTATTGCATGCAGGCCAATACATTTTTGAGGAACTGTATTATATTTATCAATTATCAATAATAAGTCAAAGTAGAAAAATTACAGAATATTGCGATGATAATATGAACACACAGAACATTTAATAGATACTGTATCAGAAATATTTCAGAGTATCATCTCAAAGCAGACGTTGGCTGCAATCTGTAATATAATTCTATTCTAAATCAATGTCTAACAAGTAACACTCTGAATTCAGCAAAAAAATTGGTTGATTTTTAAAATACTGAAGTGAACCAGCATCTAAATGAATTATGGCTACAGAAACAATTTTATTTCAACTCAAACTAAGGGATTGTCAAAAGTGAAAGCGTACATTCTTACCGTTTTATCAAACCGAACTTAAAAAAATCTCCAGCAGCTTAGCACGAATACTGACGAAAACAATAAACACTCAAACCATGATGTTGTTGCCACCGCACCAAAATAACATTTCAATTCAAATATCGCAGACCCTAACGAAATATCTGACAAACCACGAAAAGGTAGCGAATAACAAATTTTGTGAAAGCAGGTAAAAAGGAAACAAAAGTGCAAGAAGGCCTGTTAGTCTTTGACAATGTTTCACTGGGACATTTTGTGAAGTTGAGCCTTGGTTGGTTTGGCACACGCGGTTTACGCATTAATCCTCCCCCTTTCTCCTCCCCCTGGTTTACGAGGGTGGATGCATACCCTAGTCTCCGAAAAATGTTGTGATTTTAAAGAGAATAAGGGAAACGTCGGCTTCAGGCATCTCGATATAGATTAGTCGTTTGAGGTGAAGTCGAATACAAACGCTTTTAAGTTTTTTCATTTATTCAGATTTTTGGATTCTATAATTGATAAAACTTTTTTCTTTTAGTATCAAAAATTATGCAACGCCTGCCGTGTCCAAGTTAATACAGCCACAGGTACCCTACCATTTGAAAAGAACAAAATATTCTTTTGAAAACAGGGTGTCGCGATACCAACGCCTATTTTTTTAAATGATCACCCAGAATTTTGAATTTGTTTTAGGATTCTGCATCAAATTTTCAATTCAGCCATATGGCATACTTGTAGTTTTCCTTGAATACTGATGAAAAAGGCAATTTTATTGCATATTATAAAGAGGGTCATGTATAAGTCAAACTAAATGCAATGATACGAGTTCAATAAAATTAATTCCTTAGTTATGATTGCATTATCTGTTCAGTTTCATCTAGTTGTGTGTTTCTGTAAAATCACAGACGATACAAACTAAAATAAATGTTTCACATTACTAAAAAATATTTTACTTTGACAATAACTCGACCAACATGATGATAACGAAAACAATTAGTGATAACATGAATCATTTCAGTAAGTGTTCGAACTGCCTCCCTTCACGTAAAATAAACATATTGCATATTTTTAGTAATTCTTGATTACTGACAGCTGAAAGCGTCTTTCGCGATATGCTGGAAGCAAAAACATTTGTGACACTATTTTTTAAATCATCTACATTTTGTGGACGCCACATGTAATTTAAATCTTCAATATATCGTCACAAAAAAATTTAGTGGAATAGTATCTGGACTTCGAGCTAGCCATGGGATTTAATCCCTAATTTCAATCCATTTCTCATTAAAAGTGTCATCCCAATATTGGGTAACTATTTTATTATCATGCGAAAGTATCCATCTTGTTAAAACCACAAATTCAGTCGAGTTTGTATTGGTAAATTTTCCAAGAGATTCGGCAGCACATGTTGAAGGAAAACCAAGTACCTCTTCCCACTGAGAATTTTTTCGAAAAAACTGAGGTCCTATCAAACAACCAACAATGATTCCGCTCCAAACATATTAACCCCCCACAAATCCCGTTTCTTGCATCCAATGAATGAAAATATTGGGTCTTCTCCTAACAGGAAAAGTCATTGCCATTTTTCTTAGTAAAACAGAATTTGTCTTCGATTTGTTTTATATTTATTCAACCACCTCCATACATGATACAATTATTTCCGAAACAATTGAAACAAATTCTATGCTTTTAAAAATATCTGTTCATGGTGGTTTTATGAAAATTCATCAGAAGTATTATGTTGCCTATACAGGGTGTTTCCTAACTACGGTACAAAACTTCAGGGGGTGATTCTTTAGGTCGTTTTAAGAAAAAAATATCTCATAAACATATGTCCGGAGTTGCTTCGATTCTGAGATACAGGTTGTTAAAGTTTAAAAAAAACGGTATTCATAAAATTTCGTTAATATCCTTACACCGATTTGGTTAAAAATTGCCACAGTCATTTGACGTAATAAGGCGCTTATCTAGCCCTAACTATAGATTGAAATTATTAGGTCCAGTGGAATCTCAGTGGGCACCACAGCCAGCAATATTGGGAAAAAAGTACCCCACTGATTTGTTGTTGCAATATTTTTTATATTAATAAGCTGAAAATACAACATTTTTGTCACCTGTGTTTTCTTCATATCCAGCTTCATTTTCGGGAAAAAAATTGAAGTCACTTTGCATATCATGAAAACCTGCTTTGGAGACCAGCTGACAGTGATAGTGTTAATCGAAGAATGTAAACTTTCACGGCCGGAGATAACTGTATGAAGGCTATTTTCCGATTTTTTTGCCCATGGTCGGCAAGTTTTCATGCCTGACGTTTCGTCTACTGCTGCGGTAGACATTTTCAAAGGCGGTGTGGTAACGGTCGCAATACCCGAGTTGAAGCTCGGGTTCTTGTTCCTATCGTC
>WOGR01009948.1:0-11121 GCA_015342045.1 Leptinotarsa lineolata | reverse complement strand
ATTGTTTCTTTATCAAATTATTTCATTATAGAACTCCGATGATGGATTTGATAAAATTCGAAACGGTGGCAAAGTCTCAATTTTTAATCTGTGATTTCTTTTTCCCAACAAATTTTGTATAAAATAGTTACTGGAGTTTTCATTAAATTGCTTAAAGATGTATGAATTTCAATTATTATTTCTTCTGAAAACTACAAATGAAATTTATTACGTCACGTTGATTCTGAAAAATAATAGGCACATGTGTTCTAGTTAAATCCCAGTTTTCCACAAATGCACAAGCATCCTTCCAACAAAAACTAATCAGTATCAATTATCTTTGGCTCGAAATCTCTTTCTTCACATGATGAAAGTTTATGTTAATAAAACCAATTAACTTTTTCTGAGAAAATCTTCACACAGATAGAAACGTCACTCCGAACTGAATGTGTACGTTTTAATATGTAATAAACCCAATAGAATATTACAAAATTATTCAACAGGGCCACAAGACGTCTACTGCCGCGTGACGTTTAAAACGTGGTATCGTTTTAACGATGGATTTCTATTGGTTGCCGTGGAAGGTGTGTTTCCCGTGGGAGAGAGTAGTGAGTATAAATGCTACTACTCAATAGGAGCATAATTAAGATAAACGGTTCTAGTACTGATAAATGTGTAATACTTTAAAACACCGGTACTCGTGTGGTGATTTTGTTGGCAAAAAATATAAAGTTAAAAATTTTATACCAACTTCGTAGAAGTGATTTACTGGAAAAGTTATGGTGAGTTAACTTATAAATAAATAATAACAAATGGATTCCTTGAAACTCTTTAGAATGTATTCACTGTAATATATGGAGATTATTAATGAAATAATTTGAATAACTTCATCAAATATATTACCCTTATTTTTTAAATCTCAGGTTAAAGGTATATACTAATAAACATCTGATTTACAGTCTAATTTGAAAAAATGTTGCATCAAATGGCATCTATATATAGATTAGGTTTTCTAACTGGAAAAAAATTATAGTTCTCGTCTATTACATTTGTATTTTTTGCGATTCTTGTTAATTCATATATAAGTTTATGCAAGTTTGTTATGAAATGACTTGAGCTTCATTTTCCAATTATTTTTCAATTAGAAAAGACCAATAGCTAACAATATTTTCTCGTTTCTGGAACTGAAAAAATTGTTCATGAATTTAATTTTAGAAATAAGATCCATCGATAATTCTGAACAAGCGGGAAGGGATAAATTTAGATGAGTAGTCTGAATGAAATGTCGTATTTTGCCTAAACGGCCTTTTACGGTCACTTTACTCAGAATTGAAAAAAGTTCTGCTAAAATATATAATATACGGATCTGACCTAAAAAGCATTCCATTTCGGGGACGAGGCATTCGTAAATCAACCACTCACCTGTGTATTTATATTCTCAGAACTGTAAATTTCCAAGAACAGTACAGGTCGTGAATTTCTGATTAAAGACTTTTTACAAATTCTGAGAAAATAAAAGTTGCTATCTTAGATCAGCCGGAAATTTATTGTTCCAATTCTACGAATCTTTATACTCAATAATATGGGTTAAAGAGCCGATTTATTGGAAATAAGTTATTATGAGTAAGTGAGTAAGTTAATCCAAAAACTCCCAACGTCGACGTCATTTTACTTCAGTATATCTATATTTTTACTGGTACAGATAGAAAGCAAACTTTCTATCTTCTCTAGAAAATTTAAATATCTACCTATTATAGATATACAATACAATATAAATATTGAAAACATTCACATCGCGCATATTATTTCAACTTTTCGGTAATTCAGAATGTTGAATCAAAATTTGGCAAAAATGATCTCGAATAAAAATTGTTTTTTGATGATATTTCATTTGATAACCAATAACGAAAAGTTGATTTCTTTTTAATTGGGGCAATATGTAATATACATATCAGAATTATAAAAAATAATTTACAAAACTAATGTCCAAAAATTCTTATCTATTCTAGAAAAAGTAAGTATAGAAGAAAATAGAAAAAAAATAAGTAAGCGTTTCACGTGAAACTTCTCAGGATTCTCTCACTCATTCATGTCGTGTTCTATTTTGTGAGGGGCAACTACCCCTCACGAAGCAGGAGCAGTTACACGTCTCGATAATAACTTCTGAAATGAAACGTCGAAATCTCTTTGTGGCAATAAATATAATGATATTTCCATTTCACAGCTGTCTGGTAAATTTAAAAAAAATCGGGGGAACATAATCTAACTAACCTTATCTAGGTTATGCTTCATCGTGCAATAAGTAGTTTTTTCAAGATTGAACTTGTCACAGCGCCAACGGCAAAACGTGGTCTCTCCCATTTCATCAGAAGTCGCAACCGATGTCAGTCCCCTCCATCTACTGGCTGTTACCACTGTACCTTTCTCACGTAGTCTCTGGGGCAGAGGTGGTATCATTTCATTTTGAACCAGCCTGTAATACAAAGTGTCAAAATATTTCCACGTCTGTGATAGTTATCTCAAATAAATTTTAAAATATTTAAACGATAATTTTACACCATTAAAATGGTAAGTGATTTTTAATTTCATTAAACCATGCGCCGTAAAAAAAAATGCATTATGCATTAAATCACAGGGTTTGCTGATTTCAATCCTTCAGTATCTTATCGTTCCCATTTCCCATAAATTTATTTCAAAATATTTTACGAATCTAACTCGTCGTAACATTATTTCGATAAGTTTTTTTCCAAAACTATCTAGTAAAAAGGCATTCAATTTAAATTTCAGCGCCAAAATCAAATCTATTTATTTTGCAAATAGTTTATTTCTTTGGAAGATTCTCACATTTTTTTGTATCAAGGTGGAGAAGTAGAGAGCCAAAACCTTTCTATCCCAAAAAAGTTTATTCAATGTTTTTTAAATTAACATAATGAAAAAATAAAGTCAATTATTGCCCTAAAACTTATTTGAAAAATAAAAGCTGTGCGTATTTTTATTTTACGTACTGACGTTTTGCGATCTGACCTAAATGTGCGTTTCCTTAATTACTGAACATCATATCAATTGATAATAGGTATCACGTATTGAATATATTGTAGTTTAATGGGAGCTTGTCTGCGATAGTATTATTACCTTTTTACTATCATATCGTCCTATTATGAATGCATTTTACTTCATGGACATGAACCTCCTCAACGTTATTTACCTTTGGCTGATGCAACATTCTTGTAGATTGACAAAAGTGAAATTGGAGGTTATAACTCCTTGGTGAACCATTTCTTTTAAGGTTTTTCAAACGAAACCGAATCTAAAACAAGTTTGTTCGCGTTTTGTTTGGAGTAGAATATTTCTTATTTATTTAGAATTACTATGTTTGCGTTTACGTAGGTATTATAATTATGTAAGTACCTATCTGTAAAGCCGGGAATTTTTGCTCAATCAACTAACAATTTTTCATGAGTCATAAAGATTTGTTATGTTAACTATATACAAGTGATGATAAGATGTTGTAAATTCAGTTTTTTTGTAATAATTATTGTTGATAGCATGGGTTTTTTATTATTGAATTCGTTAAATTTATATTCTCGTTTCGTGAAATGGAAAAGGTTTTTTTTTTCATAAGAGTTTTTTTGTAATAAATCCGTTAATCTTATAAGATGGAAAGGTCTCCTCTGTAACCACTCATTCAAATCAACTGATAACTCGCAAGATATGAACTCAAAATTTGTCTAGACAATATCTTCCCATTGTACAAACGTAAATTTCACGACAAATTTTTTATAACAAAATATTTTCAATAACTTCAAAACCATTTCATATCCTGTAAATCCCAATTTACTTGATCCCAAAAATATAATTACCAAATTGCACTCTGTAGAAGTTTATGAATGATTTTTACAATACAGTTCAACACAAAAATGCACTTCTTCAAGCAACCACCCCCAAAATATTGAATCATGAAGGTTTTGAGTTCCATTACTGTCTAAGAACAGTGCAAAACCATGAAACATATAGATACAGAAAAAATATAAAAATAGAAACATTGAGATTTTATACAAATCAAATATTTCTGAAAGTTGTGGTACCGCTAGAGAATCATACGAGTTTCTCCAAAGTTAATTTTTGTAGCTGACTTGAGTAACTTCAGTTATTAACGATTATTGCAGTAAAAAGTTGATTCGCAAATATTTTTACTGAATGTGAATTGTTATTTTGTGTTGTATCATTGAAAAGTTCGCTTGGTATAGATAATTTTTGATAGTACTACTATGAAACATTAACTATTGAATCTGCAATTAGAGTAATTATCACTGCAGAGAGTAATCATTCACAAAAATTTGAAATAACAATTGAAGGCTTTGCTGAGATCGTACAGCATCATATCATTGAACTATGCTCACCCCTGTTGAATCCCTCGTTATATCTTGAAGTTTAAAAATATTTCCAACTGAAAACCGTGGAAATTGGCTTACTTCCAGAATGTAGTTGATGCTTGACAAAATAAACCTCAGAAGTATCTGTTAAGCACAATTATTTACCGATCATTGATATTGGTCAAGTACCTACTTTTTCCGAAGTAATAGGTAATTTCCTACACCATGGCGTGGAAACTTTATTCAATACTTTCTCCCTCGGTCGTATATTTAATATTTAGGAAATTTATCAAAATTTACAAGTTCCATTGAAACTAATTTTTTGCATACCTGTCATTAAACTTTATTACAGAATGAGTTTGCAAAATTTAAAATCCAATTATTGGGAAAACTCACCCAGTAATTTTTTCAAATCTTCGGATATATTTTCTATACTATGTTCTATTATTCAAATATGAATATCCTGTAGGATTGGTGAATATTGGATATACATAGTGTTGCACATTTTTTCTTACACTCTCAACACGCGATTCAAAGCAGCAG
This sequence comes from Leptinotarsa lineolata, assembly GCA_015342045.1. NCBI lineage: Eukaryota > Metazoa > Arthropoda > Insecta > Coleoptera > Chrysomelidae > Leptinotarsa > Leptinotarsa lineolata. The sequence goes on along the minus strand of WOGR01009948.1, from coordinate 6,226 downwards.
ATTGAAGTATTTTTCAATAAGATAATACGTTCTGGTGATCTTCAAATATTCGCTGAAAATCAATTTCGTTTGTAGTGTCTATTGACGGTATATTTGAACTAATGATCGTTTTTGATTTTTCAATCAAAAATCATTAATTTATACAGTTCTTTGAAATTCAAAAAGCATTCTCGGTATTTATCACCGAATCCCACAAAATTTTACAGTTTCCTAATTAAGGTTGTATTGGTCATACAACAAAAAATAATTCACTGGGTATCACTAGAAGATGGTATATGTAATATGCTGTACACTGCGTTAGCGACATAATAAAATTCCACTTTTTCCTTCCGAAAATATCAAAGTGCACAATGTTTCAATTTCTTTGTCACCCCAAGGACCGTTGTCAAGGTAAATCGTTTGAAAATTATATAACGTTTAAATTCCCGATAATTTTTATCAATTGAACCAGTTGTAGTGTCGTCAGCTAAAAGCCTTGGAATTCATGACGTTAATTGGACTTCGGAGTCGTGCCCATTACCAGCGACGAATGATATTCTGGGAATGCTTAGTTGTGGCACCATACAGTCTTCCTTTCATCACGTTTCGAATGATTAATTATAACATGCAGCTTCCAAGAATTGGCCGCGTATAATTTTTCAAAGTTGCAAAGTGTATTTTGCAGGTGTTCTGGGTTCAAGTCCTGTGAGAGTAATTGGTGACAAGAATATAACATCAGTCGATTTCATTTTGGAATTATTGCATTTTTTTGATGAATTTTACATGTGATTAAACAAACTGAATTAAAGCTACCATGAATTTCACTTTCTATCAGTCTTTCGATAATTTTATGTTAATTCTCTTTTCAACCGACTCGTTTCCATCAGTCCTGCATAAACGGGGAGTTTTAATATACACACTGTAGAATTCGATACTAATAAAATTTTTAAAGCCAAATACTATCTTGTAAACATAATTTGTACATCAAATATCTGAAATTCACCTATTTCAGCACTTTTCTAGATTAATTTTTCGGATATTGTTTTCTCTTAATCAAATGTTATATTATATTTATGATCTTTCAAGCCAGAGTTGAAACCATTTTTTAATTCACAACAACTCTGCCTAACGAATTTTTGCTTACTTCTTAAATTCTCATCTTTTGAAATGCGCTCCGTCATTTTGATTTTTCGAAAAGTTTTTCATAAAAAAGATACATTCATCAAAAACATGCGTTTTCAACTTCTGCCTTTACTTTTCTGTCAAGATTAAATATGAATCCAATACAGTTTTGCTGAACAACGTTGTGCCATACGATTTTTTCGTGAGAAATAACACTGTCTCAATTACCTCATTATCAGTCATTAAATGTTATAAAATTGTGATAATTCAATATCATACCTAAGTGAACGATTTCTTAACTAATCGCTACTTCCCTCAGAATTGATAAATTCACATAAAATATTTATTCTATTTCTATTGGTAGAATTGGGGATATCGTAGGAATTTAAATGCCTACCTATATCTAAAAATTCAAACAAATTATTCAAATACTGTCCTGTCGGAGACATATTTCAACACATTAACCAACATCACTCAATAGGATCTCTAAAATATGCAATCTCTTGATAAGCCCGAAATTCTCAAATTATTAGCTAGCCGTTTTACGAGGAGATATTTTTATTGTTATTCTCGCAAAACGAGTAAGCTCGCGGTGGATATCACGATAACCGTTGTAATAAAGTTCATTCATGAATTCATTGACTCATTGAGTAAGTTTGTTATCGAAGTAGTATTTCTGCCATTCAAAATAATCAATAGCTGACAATGCACTGCGTTAAATTTCTTGGACAAATATCGCAGAATGTATATAGATATGACACTGTTTTTGATTTTTTATCACTGATTACTGAGCGTTGTTTTAAAAAGATTTATAATTACACTTGAATCGATGAGAGACAAATCAGTCACATTTTCAAAGATTCATTTAGATCTAGAATGATATCTTGGAATGTTCACAAACAGCTCCGCAATATATTCCTTCTTCACCTCTTGGTAATTATATGTCGCCTTCTTTATTTTAAAGTTTTTCCTTTTGGTGTATTATTTATAAAATCATTTTGGGAAAGACAATGATGTATAAACTAAATAACTTTTTTTTATTTCAGATTATCCTATCAGTATTACTCGTCACCATCAGTTTGAACCAGTTCCATTGCAGAAGGCTGATTGAAGACATAGATAACGAAGTGAGCACTGATCCCAGAGCAAACTTGCATCCCCTCAATACCCAACAGTGGGTGAAGATTAGCAGTCCGCCAGTCTCATCAGTAAATAAGAAAGTCGGAGCTCATCTTGAACTGCATTGCGTAGCCATGGGTTCGCCACCTCCAACAATCCAATGGTATAAAATGAATAGGAGGATAACTGAAGTGAGTTGACAAACATTTTTTGAAAGAAATGTTCTCTACCGAGTTCTCTAGCCGAACCAGTTTTTTTATTTAGTACCTTAATGGTGATTTACTTATCAGGAGCTCAAATTATGAAAAGGCCCACAATTGTTCACTTCTACTGCCAGATATGCGAGTTACCATGTGGGGGAACGTTCTTTATGGACTTTCTAACTTCTGACTTGAACAAACTCAGTTAATTGTTCTCTTAGCACTTATAATGTTTATAAAAACATTTTTTATTCCACTGTCCATGTCGATTATTTCAATGTGAGAATTGAGCTATTCATTCACAAGCAGTAACCTCTGCTTGTGGATCAGATTGAGTTAAAAATTAATTTATTCTTCTTAAATTTCTGGTATCTGATTTCCTCTTTGGCTAATTGAATTATTCAAGAAGATTCTAGAGATATTTTTTATTTTCAGAACGAAAGTTTCGAAACAAATATCATCAACCAAGGACAAGCTTTGGCCGAAGTTGCCTCTAGACTGGTAATAAACCATCTATTGCCGCTTCATCAAGATGTCTATAGATGTGTTGCAGAAGCGGGTACCCACGTAGCTACGTCAGCTAGTAAAGTAATTGTCACGAACAAAGAAGGAAACGACATGAATTTCACGCAACTTCTCAATGCCAGGATTCTCGGAGCTCACCACCTGCCTAGGGTGACATTTTGGGCACAGACTTACATGGATGTCATCGGTAAGTAAATCTAACAAATTATTGTCAGTACCAAACTATAGTTTCTCACTTTTCGGGATCTAAGTATCGTTTATTTTGTATTTTGGGTAATTTGCTCAACATTTCGCTGATATAAATAGTTGACATCTTCAGAAATAATCCAATCACTCGAAACAGAGACAAAATAAACGAAGATCGACAATCCTGCAAGCGAAAATTATAAAAGAACCTGACCGCGAAATCCTCATTCAATTTACCACTATAAGCTAACTATTGATAAAAGAGATATTTGTGGCGATAGTATCGTATCAAAAGTTCTGCAAAAATATGAAAATAAACCTTTTCTTTAACAAAAGCTGCTACTTAGCAATTCAGTTTGAAAATAGTTCCCTTCAACTGTAAAACCAAATACTTACTTAATTTTGAATCATTTGATCACTATGTACAATGTGTTAATTTTCTGTTTGCAGGAACAGATGTTATTTTACCTTGTAAATACGTTGGAAATCCACGACCCGAAGTGACATGGTACGACACAGATGACAAACCAATTGAAAACGATGAAAAGTATTCGGCGTCTCAAGACGGTGAACTTAGGATAAGATCAATAGAGTGGTCAGATATGGGAACATACACTTGCATGGTGAAAAATTCAGTTGGAGAAGATTCTATAGAAACGTTTCTATACCCAATGCAGGTTTGTACAAGTTTGTTTCGTTTCGTGAAAACTGTATAATAAAAGATAATTTTATAAAAAGAAATAATAATAAGTAATACTCCAGCTATTTTGATTAATCACAATAATGACAATCAATTTTCCTTTTTTTTCAGGAATCGAAAAAATAACCAGCGAATAATGGAAAAACTCTCTTCCAAATCTGATTCTAGTCAAATTCTCTTAAGCATTCCAAGGAACGAGAAGCTTGGATACTGATATTTTTTTAATTAATTTATGAACTAGTATTTATAATGTAGGTATTAATAGTTAAATAAATTATGTACTTATTTATATTGATGTATAAAAAAAAGTAATATAAATGTGATTATAAACATTTAGAAAAAAATTGTTTCAGTTTAAATAGAATGATCTCTATTATAGCTCCTCTACCTCTGGCGTAGAATAAATCCAAAATGAGTACTTTTCCCAAACACCAAAATTGCATCACTCTTCTCGACGCGCGTTTCACCCACTAAGTTGGCGTCTTCAGAAAAAGACAGCATGTTTGTTCCAGTGGGGGAAAAGTGTTTCGATAGAAGAAGTGCACTGTCATGGTGAGTCGTCGTAGAAAAATTGAAAGTAATAAGAAACAAACTAAAGACAAACACTGCACCTGGGTATGATGAAATTTCTGTTAAAGTTATCAAAACATAACCTGAATATATAGCGAAACCTTTATGTATTTTGATAAACGCAAAAAAAGTAAACAATCACCGACCAATAAGCATAATTAGCAATCTGGCAAAAATATTCGAAAAAATCTTCAAAAATCGTTTAATAACTTTCACAGAGAGACATTATATAATTTTAGATTTCCAATTTGGTTTTCAAAATGGAAGATCAAGCTCTGATGCCATAGTTAACTTAGTCACACTAAGATAAAAAACAACCATGCCTGGGAGTATTTATCGATTTGGCCAAGGCCTTCGATACCATTAGTCATGAAAAATTACTGTCGAAATTAAATAATCCTGGTATCAGGGGTCTGGCAAATGACCTAATCAGAAACTACCTCAATGAAAATGGTTTGAATAGACGGCGTACTGAGCGACTTCATAGTAATTAAATACGGAGTTCCCTGGGTCACTGTTTTAGGGCCAAGCCTGTTAATATTATATTTGAATGATATATTATTATCCAATGATATTACTGGAAAAGTGGTCTCATACAAGAAATGATATTGACACTCTAGTAAATTGGGTTGATGATAGTCTACTGAAAATAAATATTGATAAAACATCTTACATTTCATTATGTAGTAACGGTCATGATTTTCCTAATGCACAAAACATCATTAATCATTTAACTAGCAGAATTAAGAACATAACTTAGAAAAAATCCAGGTCAGTAAAATATCTCGGAATACACATTGACCATAATCTTAAATGGAAAATACATATGGACTATCTTTGTAAAAGACTCAGAACCCTTCTGTATGTTTTCCGAACACTTAAAAATATACCGAGTATCAATGATTTGCGCAGTATATATTTTTAGTTAGTTCAATCTCTTTTTATGTATGGAAATCTAGGATGGGGTGGAGTCTATAGTACAACTGTATAACCGCTTATGGTACTACAGAAACGATTTCTCAAAATTATCTATAATATAACTTTTCGTTTCCCATCGGTACAAATATTCTAATATTGTGAACTGATGAGTTTGAGATATCTTTATTTCAAACAATTATTAGTATATTCATATTTCACAACAGAAATAAGCTCGAATATCATCAATATGGATATGAAACCCGACTAAAAGCGAGTAACCTAGATATACCGAAAATGAACGAAGCTATTGGACAAAGATCAATTACATATATATTGGAACCAAATTACACAGGCCAACAAAAAATGTTTTTGAAAACTTTGTGTACTTTAATAGCTGATTTTTATAGATATTTGTGTGTTGAATCGCTGAATCCGAATCTGGTCTTAGTTTTTTGTATCACCCATAGTTTTTGAGAAATTGATTTTTTTATATAATTTAAAATATGTACAGTATATGGTGAAATTATTGAAACACTATGTTAAATCACTATCATGGTTTTTATTTACAGTAGGTTACTTGAAATAATGATATAGTGTTGTAACTAGTCAGATGGAATTGGTTTATACTTCCTTCTTCTGTTTTCTTTGAAGTTTCTTGTGTAGCTTTTCCTGCGATGAGTCGCTTGTTGAGCTTCACGGTGCAGTGACCAAAAGTAGTCTCCCATCATGTTGATATTCCAGCGGCCCTGATAACGTTTTTCCATCAATTTAATATCTTGGCGAAAATGCTCATCCTGCTCCTCACTAATATCTCCCAAATTTTTCTGAAAGTACCTAATCAAGATGACTGTTCAAGAAGTGGACTTTCAGGCTCATCAAACATCCTAGTTTCTTGAAATTCTTCGAC
>WOGR01009947.1:0-11121 GCA_015342045.1 Leptinotarsa lineolata | reverse complement strand
TTCATTTTATATTTTAATCATATTATCACTAATATATTATAAATGTGTGTGTATATTATATTATAAATGTGTATATGTATAGTATTTTATATTAACCTGATGTTCTCTCGAAACAAGTGCCATACACTTATCGAACTATGTATTAGCTCATTTGCTCAATTATGGACAAAAATTAAAGATGGTAGTGTTTTATGTAACTGACATTTTATTTCAATAATCTTTCACGCACTAGTAAAAAATGAATTTCAAATTTGTTTACCATTTGCCTATCTCGAAATTCATTACTTTCGTAGCGAAGGACGCATAATGGGTAACCAAGTTAAATATTTGCTATCAGGAATTTTCATGAATATCTTAGAACAGAATTAATAATGATCAGAAAATAAACAATTTTTCATACTGTTACAGATATGTAGATGATATAATAATAATAATATGTTTATTTTCAACAGGTTCACACTCACAAATAGAGAAAATATAAATAATTAGAGAGTATGAGGAAAGATTCAGATTACGGAACATATCCTAATGCTAGGGTGTAATTCTTGACTTTTTGTTGAATGCAAAATAGCGCATAAAATAGTTATTTATGTAAGGTAAAATGGTTATTTATGTAATGCAATTAATCACCTGAATTGAATGAATGAATGGACGAAAACAAATGGAAAACAATTAAAATATCGAATTTTCAATAGTTCTTAAAATAAACTGTCTGCCGTCGTGATGTACATTGCACAGGTCGGAAACTTTATTGAACAACTCACACATTACAAATATCGGCGACTTTTTCAATAAATTTGTTCTACGTTTCCTATTGTAGAAAGCAATCATATGCCTGGATTGTGATATGTGTATACAAGAAACTGAATTTGTGTCAACAAGTCACTACAGTCAATTTCGTTATTCAAGAGTTTAACTAAAACATAATCGCGGTGCATTTTCTTTTATCTGCTAGGGCTTCTAAGTTGAATATATTTAATAAATTATTCTGGTATGTGTTCCTAGCTGGATAAAAACCATTGCACTTGAAAAACATGAATTTTGAGCACTTACGCTGAACAGCTTTTAACTACTAAACAGAATATTGATATAATGGAGACCAAATTGAAGATGCATAATCCAGCTTACTTTTTATAAAAGTAACATACAAAAATTTGAGCGTATTAACATTTAGAAATTTTTACCAGTGTTCGATAAGGACTGTAGTTACCATGTGGGCCGGGTGTTAGATATTTAAAAAGAGAAGACAATTTGGAAAATTAATAATGGAGGACTCCAACCTTAATATGGTTCCGGAAGATATCCTTGCCTTCTGATTTCACTTCCTACTATCAATTCGTGGGGTATCCCGTTAGCGATCTTGCAGGAAGCTGTTTAGGTGGTAGAAAATGATAATTTTTTCACCATACACACGTATGGTGAACACGTTTTTTGCGGAACACACTTCTTTTTCCGAGCACATCTCCTGCTTCCTGTCCTTTTACCTTCTTACGACGACCTCGGACTTCCGAGAGTGCGTATAAGGCCGGTGTCATCAAGCAATAACAATAATAATAATAATCATACCTGAACCCACATACAGTAACCGGTGAATACCGAATTATTGGATGAAGTTTTCTGTAGAAAGACAGTACTTTATATTTACCTACATTGAGTTGAAGTCTGTTCTCACTACAACAGATTCGAACTTCAATAAGCGAGTCCTGTAAATGATAGCAGAAGTCTCTGGACTGAATTGCTGAATAAATCTTCAAGTCATCTGCGGAAAGTAGATGAGGGCATGTGATTCTTTCCGAAATGTTATTTATGAAAATTAGGAATGGGAGCGGCCCCAGATTAGACCTCTGTGACACCTCTGAAGTAGAAATGTAATGGTTTGATATCTCAGTTTATTTTACTGGACCAGCTAGGCAGTTGAGTGAGTTTGTCGAATTTGTCAATTCAATGTACCCTTTGATCAAATCCACCATAGAGATGGAGATGAATAACTCAATGAATTATTTCAATGAAGTAAATAAAATTATTGATGAACATGATTTTGCAATTTTTCACAAACCATCTTATGCGAGCATTATCATACATAATAGAAAAAGTAATCAATGTGTCAAACAGATGAACAATCAGAACCAATGTAATTTCAAGAAAGCAAATTTCGGAAATCTATAGCCTTAAAAGTACGGGATACAAATTGGGCGGGTGTTTTATCAGAATCCGATGTAAATCGGGCTTTAGATGCCTTCTATAAAATATGGAATACAATTATATCACACTGTTCCAAAGTTTAAAATATATAAAAACTTTAAACTGTTTCCTAACTGGTTTACAAAAGATATAAAGAGTATGTTGAATGAAAAGGACACATATAGAAGGCTACAGAAGGTGTCGAATTATTACAAAGAAAAATATAGTGTAATGAGAAGGAAATTGAAATAAATTATAAAAAAGGAAGAAATTAGGTATCTTGAAGAGCTGCAGGATAATATGCTAGATAATGTGAGCTATTTTTGGAACTATTTTAAAAGTGAAAGGGCAAACTGTACTGATGCCGGAAATTTTCTATATGAAAGTAACGTAGTGAATGAAGAGGACACTGCTGAAGTTTTTGCAGAATTCTTCTCTTCCATATATGATCTGAATAAACCTTTATATAGCCTTAATACAGATATTGTAGGAACGTTAACGATATTTTCAATTAAGGATATTTCAGAGGCAGATTTTGAGGAAGCGGTAAAGAAATTAAAACCAAAAAAAGCTGCAAGGCACTGATGGTATCCCTCCCTATGTCCTAAAAGGTTGTAAAGAATGGTTGAAGAAATCACTTGTTCATATTTTTACAGAATTCTTGAGTCGAGAGTCTTTCCAGAGCAATGGAAAACAGCCATCACTACACCAATCTATAAATCTGGTGATAAGGCGAACATTGAAAATTACCGACCAATTTCAATTATGTGTGCTGTGTCCAAACTGTTCGAACAGATCATATATAGTAAATTATATCAATATGCTGAAAAATATTTAATATCTGAGCAGCATAGTTTCATGTCAAATAAGTCGATCAATACAAATTTGTTCATATTTGGAAACCACGTATTTGAAACATTTGGATGTAAATCCCAAATGATACGGTATTTACCGATTTCTGCAAAGAATTTGACCATGTAAATCAGCATGACGTATTTCTGAGAAAGTTGACATGGTTCGGATTAACGAAGAATTTTGTTGAATTAATGAAAATTTACTTGGAAAATAGTGAATATATTGTCAAATATAAAGGAAATGTGTCAAGAAAATATCATGCAAACTATGGAGTGCCACAGAGTTCCAATTTGGGGCTTTTCCTCTAAATTATATTCATAAATGGTCTATCTTCGGTTATTAAATACTCGGAATGCCTCCTGTTTGCAGATGACCTCAAAGTATATAAAAAAAGACAGTCAGTACGGGATTGCGTTATGCTGCAGAAGGACATGAATAGTATTTATGAATGGAGTCTGATTAACAAACTGCATTTCAATCTCAGTAAGTGTAAAATGATGAGTATAAATCGCAGTTATCTTTAATTATAAGATGGAGGAAAGAAACTAATCAGATGTACAGAAATTAAGGATCTTGGTGTAACCTACAATATAGTTTTTTCATTTGCGTAGCAAATAGGAAATATAGTATCCACCGCCAACCGAACACTAGAATATGTGATGAGGCAATCTGCAACTTTCACAAATACTACCGCAATAAAACGACTCCATTTTGCAATAATAAGGCCTAAGTTGGAGTAAGCATCATTACTGTGGTTCTCGAAGTATGCATCATCATTACATAAAATAGAGAGGGTACAGAATAAATTTTTAAGAATATTGTATTATAGAAAATACCGTTCATAGCCTGATTATAATACAGTTAGATCAACTTATTTGAGAAATGAATTCAAAATGACGTCCTTGGACCAAGGAAAAAATCTATCTGCTATTATGTTTCTGTATAAGATGATCAATAGTAAATTAAATGATCCCCAAATTCTTTCACTTATCCCTTTTAATGTACCTGGGCGGCGTACTCGTACAATACTTATGTTCAATATACCAAATTCTCTCTTAACTTTGAGAGCTCCTCTCATAAGTATTATGAAATTAACCAACAGTTACAATGTATTTGTAATTGTAGATTTTTCTCTACCTCCTAAAGTTTTTTATACAGTAATTAATAATCATATTCTCAACATCTCCTTATGAAATGTAACAGGTCTCAATGGAATTTTTCGTTATTTCTAATATTTCTATTGTGGATTGATTACAAACCCCTGCAATTCATGATGCATAGAAACGTATTAGGTTTATGCTTTAGGTTCATAGCTTAATTACTACACCTCAAGTATTTTGTAAAGATGTTAACCATGTAATAAGGCCGTCTTGTTGGTTAAAATCGAATAAATAAATTAATAATACCTCGAGACATCCATATCGGTATAAAGAAGCAGCATTCAAATGCTACTACTTGAATACCCAACTTCCAGAAAGTGATTTCATTGTTTCGAATATCCTGTTGTTCATTTTCCTTCTGAATCCAGTTGAATGTAACATATTTTCGTTTATGTATCTTATATATTTTCCTTTCGTGATTTTTTTTTTGGTACGATAAAATATTTCTCATTTGAATCTGAAAAAATACACCAAGTAAAACTAAATGATATTCATATCAAAAATGTGATTTGTTGTCTGTCTTTCTCTTCACATATCAATACAATGATGAGGCGAGGCACATCATCGGCATTTATTCATTCAACAATGAAACAGTTTATTCATATTCTTTGCCTAACAGAATGAAGGAGAGGCACATTCATGCTCTTGAATTCCATACAAAACTTCATATAAAAAGAAACGACTTTTCAAATCTTGAGTCCTCTAATTTCATAGCAGTATAATATTATTATTACATTGAAGAATACCAATTATAATCGTGACTATTTCTATATACAGTTGAAATACCATAAATTAATTTATAATTTATCATAATCATAATTGATATTATGCGAAAACGAGACGGAGCTAGAGAATGTCAACATTTCCTCAGCTGCGAAGAGAAAAAAATCACCTCACTACTTACTAGGTAGTAACTAGGTAGTAACTAGTTGATAAGTTCAAACTTATGACTACCTGCGTCCAAACAATGAAAAAGATATTTTTCGAGTCGTTCTGGCAAATTCCAAAGTATTTCACGTATGTCATTTGATGGCAATTATCGGCAGTTTCAGATGCAATTCTACAGGTTTCACTTTTTAATAATCCACACAAACAGGAATCAAGGGGCGACAAATACAGTGATGTGTGGAAACTATTCAATACTACTTCTTTTACCAATCTAGTGCTGTCAAAAATGTCGATTTTAATCGACGGTAGAGGAAATTTGATGTCCCATCAGAATGATGCTCTTTTGCTATTGGCCTTGATTGTTCGTCAGAATCTGGACCAAAATTTCTCCATTATATGAAAAATCATCGGTTCGTTTTATTTTCCTAAATTGTTTTTCACAAAATTTATACTTGTGAATGAATATTGTTAATTGAATTTTTCTGCTTCTACTAGTTCATGAAATGAGAGTAGGTATCCCTTCTTTTTGGATTTCTACTTCTGTAACTTGATATAAAAAATGTGGAAATCTTCCGAAGGAACAAATCAATTTAACAATCAACTCTCAGACACAAACTGGAAGAAAAAGTCCTGAGTAGCAAATATGGATAACACTATACGAAAAAAACTGAATTTTTTCATAAAATACGACTTTTCGACACGGAATGAGTTGAGTCAACCCATATTGTCGATGACAGTACGTAAATAACATAAATTCGCTTATTTGATTGAATCCCAGCCATAGGAATCTTGTTTATATTAAAGAGGTATATTTTTAGGAGAGATGTGGGAATCTCTCAAAAAAGAAAAAAGCAATCAATTTTAAATAACTCTTTACAAAGATGTGTAGATCATGCAAAGAAATAAATTATATGAACGCTGAATTATACGAAAAACACTTTTCTCTGTATTCCAAACATTCGTAATGAAATCGAATTAGATATTATTCACAGGATTCCTACATAATATAATTAATGAAAGAAGTAAAATTTCACTTACACGGAACACTGTCATCCTTACTGCCAGCCATTCGATGTTTCGCCGTGAGACACTTGCCTTAGGGGCTCTTCAGTAACAAATACGGATAACATCATAAGAAAAAACACATTCAAACATTATTATGGGTCGTTTATATATAGGGCTATTTGAATTTGTTTTTGTACATGGGCATCTCCTGAACGATTAGAGATAGAGTGTCAGTTGAATATAGTTCTTTTGGTTCTGGAGATATACAGAAAAAACCAAAAAATCCCAAATTATTTTTTTGCCCGTATCTTCTTCATTCGCAGACATATTGAAAATCTATCCACATTTTGCTAATGACACTTGATGTGGGCTATCAGAATATATCAATGAATCTTTTATACAGGGTGTCATCTGACTTGGGCCACTCCCATCTTTGAATTTTTGAATACGGACCTGTATTATTTGTTGTGGTCTTTGGATCGTCGACGTTCACTTCATACTGAGAAGTTCAATTTAATTCAATAATTTTTCGATAATATTTTATTATAATTGGGTGAATTATTCCCTTTTAAATTACGGCCCTGTGAATTGGTTGACTGAGTTAAATAAAAACACAATGGCAACTTTCACGTCTCCTTATATACCGTAGTGTTTTTCGAGAGTTTTTTTTTACTTATTCATATTTTTCCACATTTCCATTGCTCTCAGCGTTTTCTACAATGAACTTCGAATAGCAAAACCTTTTATGATTATCTGAAACATATCTATAACACAAATATAGTACACGTGTTTAATAAGCAGAAAAAGAAATGATACCAATAATAACATCCGAAACGAACACTATAATTGTGATGAAAATTGAAATGAAGTAATTTATATACACAAAAAAATTAATGGCGCAATGAATGTTCGAATCGGTTTCCTTCCATTTCTAGACATTTTTGAACTCGTTTTTCATATTATCTATTGACATTAATACACTCCTTTGCTGTATTGTTGCGAAAGCATTCAAATTCTCAATCTCATGTCTTCCACATTTTTTATCTCTCTGCCAGCGTAAATCCTATTTTTCAATGTCCCCCATAGTAAGATCTGGTGATCTTGCAGGCCACTTTATTGGTCCATTATTTGCTATCCATTTCTTTTTCTTCTTATCACAACACGTATGATATATTTTTGTTGTAGATATGTTTCAGATAATCAAAAAAAGTTTTTGCTATTCGAAGTTCATTGTAGAAAACGCTCAGTGCAATGGAAATGTGAAAAAATATGAATAGGTACATAAAAATGAAAAAAAAAACTTTAGAAAAACTCTACGGTTCATAGAAAGACGTGGAAGTTGCTATTGTGTTTTTATTCAAATCAGTCAACCAATTTCCAGGGCCGTAATTTAAAAGGAGGTAATTCACTCAATTGTAATAAAATATTACCGAAATATCCCAAAATAAAGAATTGAATTTGATTTCTCAGTAAGAAGTAAACGTCGACGATCCAAAAACTACAACAAAAAATACAGGTCTGTATTCAAAAATTCAAAGATGGGGGTGACCCAAGTCAGATGACACCCTGTATAAAAGATTCATGGATATACTCTGATAGCCCACATCAAGTGCCAATAGCAAAATGAGAAAAGATTTTTGATATGTTTGCGAATAAAGAAGATACAGGCAAAAAAATAATTTGAGATTTTTTGGTTTTTCCTGTATATCTCCAGAACCAAAAGAGCTATATTAGATTTTTTTGCATGGTTGAATAGGTCTCTGAAGTACGCAACATTGCCACAATTTAACCGACACGCTATCGTTTACGAGATACCCATGTACAGAAATTGAATAGCCCTGTATAAATCCGCCACTGCCTCTCGTCTTCTATCACGTTTCAATTCAAATGGTATAAAATTCTAACATCTTTGGATTCTTGAGTATGCTTAATTTTCACATATATTTGCTGTGCTATAATTGGTGCATCCATACCGATGATCTCTATTGAATGATCACCCCAGAGTCAATAATCCAAACTGACGTCGAGTCTAGACCCCGCCGATCGGGCTATCAAATTTCATACTGAATCAAATCTGTTGCAGCGTAAGATTTGCAACCGAAGGCCACCTGGATACTATTCCGAAATCAATCTTTCGGATCACAAAAATGTCTTAAAATTGTGTAAAGACCCGTATAATTAGTGGAACGGGTGTAATTCGAGAGCCGGAGTTCTTGTTACAGTCGGTAAGGTCCTTCTGCATCATTACCCACCGGCCCACCAACCTTAATATTCGCCCGGTATCGATAACTACTTGCTAATCATCCGGTATCTCGTTACTACTGTTTAATAAAAGGCCGAGGCCGTAACAGGTCGTATCTCCGTATAAGGAGGCTAAATTATAGTTAATGGTTCTTCTTGTTACACAAACGAAACTAGCTTGTCGATGGCGATGAACAATAGGGTTGTTTCGTACAGGGTGGCACAGGGGGATGGACAGGCGCCAAAGCTGTGATTAAATCTAGGATTAATTCAAATTGAAATGTTGAAATATAGTATATTCGTCGAGGATATAAATTTCTCAACAATTGAACGTCAGAGCGTATACTCGCGACAATACATATTTTCCTTCTTTGTCTAATACGTGGCAAGTGAAAGGTATAAGGTCAATCTTTTGTCCTTGAAAGTTCATTATATCTGTCTCTTTTTTTTGTGTTATGTTTACTATGTAGTGCAGACACGTACAATATGGTCATGTACGTACAGAGTGAGCCAAATTAAAGACTTTCAAAGGGAAACTCCTGTTTTCAAACTAAATAGATGAAAACTGTTTCTGAGTTACAGCATATTTATCGAAAATGTGCACTATCGATAAGTTGCTGTAACTTTTTTCCTGTCAAAAATTTCTTTTTCATATGAAAACATTTCTAGAGCACATTTTAACGGTGGTGTGAATAACTTATTTTTTCAAATGAGATATCAATAGTTATTGACGAAAAACAGCTTTTTTTATGGGACACCCTGTATATTCTTGCATATTTTAATCAAACTTGAAATTACCTTTCCAAAAATGTAGCACACTTGATGTTTTACTAGAGTCATCATTGGAATACAGACCTATTAGGATTTCCCATGTAGACTTTGAAACGCACACTTTGATCAAGTAGGCTCTGGACGATCGATGCGGCGATAAAACAGGAATAAATTGTTCAGTAGTAGGTATCAAATGTTGAGAAAGCTTTTCACAGTTGTAATTTGAAGGCATAGTTTCAATAAAACTGGTAAGATTCTGTAATATATTTACTACCAATAATTGAAACTATGAAGTAGATTCACACAGAGGCGAGTTGGTTATTAAGAGGTAACTGTCTGACTCGATTTTACAATCTATTCGACTCTGTAATAGAGTTCTTGGAAAACAAAGACAAAGAGTTGCACGACAACCTCATCACTTCAAAGAATGATATTGCGAACTTGACAGACCTGTATAAATTATTCATTGATGTCAATCTCCAACTTCAAGGTGACGACTTGAATTTGATTAAAACAAAAAATGCCATTGCTGCTTGTAGCCTAATTGCTCTTATACAAGAATAATATCGGCAGACATGAGTTTCGCAATTTCCCTAATTTGTCAGCAGTATCCTTCAACAACGACGACTTGCTTGTTTACTGCCAGCATTTGGAGAACCTCCACAGTGATTTCGCAGAACGATTCCAGGACATTTCAAAATTGGAAATATCGGATTGGGTGTTGGACCCTTTTTCAAATTTCAAAACAGCAGGTCACCCCAGCTGAAAGAAGAACATATAGAACAGATAACGAACGAGGAAATGAAAAAAAAATTCTAAAATGGACACCAAAAATTTTGGCTACAAAAGCCAATCCCGCAATTGTACCTTAGACTGTGGTCCATCGTTCCACGATTTTTGATAGCATTCCCATCATCGTATTTGTGTGAACGTGGATTTAGTGCTGTGGCAACGTTGCTAACTAAAAATAGAAATCGGTTGCAGATTACCGAAAGGGTAACTTACGCCTGTTTTTGAATAAATTCAAGCCTGATATTAACAAACTTATCAAAAATCATCGGATTCATCCTTCATATTAGATTAGTTTTAAAATTCAAATTTAAATGTTTGTTTTGATAACATAAATAAAAGTTTTCCTGACACACATAATTTAATTATTGAAATAATGATTGCGATTGTGATTCTTAAGATTAGTAAAGTAAAAAAATTTGGGGGCGCTAGAAAATAATCAATTCTCGAAGTGGGCGGAAAATAAAATAAGTTTGAGAACCTCTGTTCTAGACACTTGAATAAACGAAAATCCATTAAAAAAAATTTCCCGTGATTATTTTATTATATATACTTTAGCTAATTAACTAATTTTCAATAGGTTTTAAATTTACAAGAAAGCCTTCAAAACAGATTTTTGTTAGAAAAATTAAAAAAATTTGATGTTCCACTTTGTTATTAATAAAGACGTTAAAAAGTGAAAAATTCAATAAAAGCGATGGAATTTTTTTTGATATTCAAATTTATTCGTATTCTTATTATTTAGTTACATGAAAATGATTTTAGCTTTCTTTGTTTAAAAAAATTTTATAAACAAATGCATTGTTTATAAGATATTTGAAATTTTTTTCCGCGGATTCTTGTCAGTGATGAATATTATGATTTTTACATACGAAATCGTTTTAAAAAAATTATTGCTTGAAAACGCATTTGTTGATTAAAATTTTTTTTTGCTACTGAATATGAATATTAAGGAACGTTTTTTTCGAAAAAGTAATAATTTCCATTTCTCTTTTTTTATATTTTCTTTATTTATATAATAAACAATTTGTTTTTAACAAATTGATTTCTACGATATTTTTTTAAATACTACGAAAAAACGGCTTGGCTGATATTCACCAACATAACGGTGTTGGATAGTAATAATAATAATAGATTTATTGTTTGCTGGTAAAATAATTACAGAACTGTAAAACCTAATCTAAAGAAGGCAGCAAAACAAAAGGAGTAGTGTTAGGTCAGTTGACCGATT
>WOGR01009946.1:0-11121 GCA_015342045.1 Leptinotarsa lineolata | reverse complement strand
TTGTTCCTTGAGATATGGGCGGTAAATTAGGAAATTTCTCATGATATAGGCGAGCTACTTCCTGTTGTGTTTAATCTAACCATTTGTCAGACTTGGAGTTAACGAACTTAAAACTTAAATTAAAATACTGACAACTAATGTTGTAACATAAAAAGCAATTTGACAACGCGTTTTAAACTAACGTTGCCAGGGAAATTATTTACAGTTTTTCAAAGGATACCATCTAAATAACACATTGCTGTGGTTTTTACTTACCTTCTTATTATCAATACCTCAACATGAAATAAGTTTTGATCATATTGCAATAAGTTTTGAGTTTCTTTTATCGAATTTTGATAACCATATGATTTTATTTTATTTTATCTTAATTTTTGCAATAAACTTTATAGAGATTATATTTTAGAATGAAGAGGCCTTTCAAACGATATATCACAAGCCTATACTTGCCATTCAAAAAATTGGGGGTGTTGAACCTGTCATTCGACGGGGATTGAAGGTAAGGGTTCATTTTCCGTTGGAGTCTGTCAAATTATAATTTAAATTTGAAGTGTTTACAGTAACCGAATTTATTACATTTGGCTTTAACACACTGTTTATTGTTTACTCATTTACGAACCTTCATAAAACTCATTTATATAAATTTATGAACTCTTAAAATTATAGGAAAATGTTTTGACAAATTTCTGAAACATTCTAGTTCCTCAACTTTCTATCGAAACGATTGCAAGTATTTCTTGATTTCATCGCACGGTATCATTTGATTGTGAATTTGAAAAAATATGAAAACATTGTTTCATATAAGTTCACGTTCTTCGCCCTTTCCCATAAGGATCCGATTAAGACTCACCCCGCTCCCCCCAATCTGCAGTGAAGCAAACACGTCGCTGAGACGTGGCGAGGGGAGGAAAGGGAAGGGAAAAGGGCACCATCAGAAGTTCCTTGCGGTTTCCAGCGTTCGCTGTCAGAATAATCAAAGGCACAACACAGGAACAACCCTCCGCTGGCAGTCTTGATTGGCTAGAGTTTCGTTAATCCCACTTTAGCCCCGGCGGACGCTACGGCCTTTTCTGTGTCCGGAATTTCCGAATTTCGACTGCCTTACGCGGACTCGACCCGAATCCCAAGTAATTTACTGGCAATTATATCGAAATTTATGCAGGTTGAATCGACAAACAAGTTTTCGAAACTGAAGCAAGGATCCAGTCAAATGGTCCCTTTTCAAAAACATGAAGAAGGATTATCTGTTTCAAATCTGTTTTCAAATCTGTGTTTCCGTTAATCAGCTGTCGCTCCCGTACGAACGACAACTCTCAGAAGTTGAAGAAACTTGTGCAAGCTAACTTAACCTAAACTAACCTAACCTAACGTAACCTAAACTATTATATTATTTAAAACTTCAAATTCATTTATTCACTCACAAAGTGAGTGTTTACTTCTCATATGATAATCAGACATCACATTGGTAATCGCCAAAGTAGTTTACCGGTAACGCGTATACACAGGGTGTCTCAAATACGATCCTCACCATTGGGATCTCGGAAATTATGAAAGAAACGAAAATGCTTGAATTGGGGCAAAGTTGCGCATTTACCTGACTACTAATATGCAGTTAAGAAAGTTCTAAAATTCCGAATATATTCGGAGATATCAGGAAAAACAGAAATTTCGGAAAATGTTTTTTATAGTTTTCTGATTTCATATTTCGAAAGATTCAAAAATAAATTGCACTTCCACAATTCCACTTTTTCCCTGCTATATAATAGTGTTTTCACCAGTTTTCAATGTCGATTTTCGAAGACTATTTGGATGATCTACCTTTGACTAACTATAACAACATCTAGTTTCAACATGATGGTGCTCCACTGCACACTACCAGACGAGTATCTAATTACCTGACTGGAAAGTTTGGTGATGAATGGATAGGGAATAACGGGTCGATGAGGTGGCCATCAAGGTCTCCAGACTTAAGTGTTATGGATTCATTCTTATGGGGTGCACTGGAAAATAGAGTTCATGGTCAAAGGGAATATCAGAATTCGGAAGATTGAGGAGGAGGGAAATTAATCGTGCAGTGAATAATATTCGAAGGAGGGCATAGTTGAGTTATTATGAACAAGGCCTGCATTTTGAGCATTTTCTGTGATTTACTTTTGTCTTGACATTTCAGATAATCATTGTTATTTGTTCAAAGTTCTATTTTCATTGAATAGGACACAATGTCTAATTTACCTCATACACACATCATTAATCATCATTGGCTTTTCAAATAGACAAAATTCTGTGAGATTTTGAACCAATAACTTGAACATAGTTCGATGTGGTTGTTGCCTTTCGGGATACAAGTTTAAATATTTTTCCGAAAACCTAACACTGTTTCTATCGTATTTGTAATAAATTTATATCATATCTCTTTTTTCTTCATTCGTGAAAGCCATTTTTCGCCAAAAATTCAATGACTTGAACAATAGCA
Organism: Leptinotarsa lineolata; assembly: GCA_015342045.1. Lineage (NCBI taxonomy): Eukaryota > Metazoa > Arthropoda > Insecta > Coleoptera > Chrysomelidae > Leptinotarsa > Leptinotarsa lineolata. The sequence goes on along the minus strand of WOGR01009946.1, from coordinate 8,651 downwards.
AAATATCATTGAGTGTGACAAATTGAAAGTCAAATTTAGAAACATCAAAGTCAAAGCCTTTCAAAATAAGAATTAATATTTTTCAATATCTCCAATTTTTCGAAAAATAATGATAACTCATGATACATCATTAAAAAGGTAAAATCCGGTTCTATTCAAAACAGAAAGAATCCTATGTAGCGCCCTTTAAAAAAAATTGATGATGGTGGCCGGAAGACGAAACGTCGGATAGCAAATCTGAAGACAACATCTTGTAGCAGAAAAGAAGTGACAACGTAGAAGTGCAAATTATTTTCGAATCCTTCGAAAAATAAAGCCAGAAAAAAATAAAAACCTCTTTTCGAAATTTCTGTTTTTTCTGGATATCTCCGGCAATACTCGGAATTTCAGAACTTTCTCAAAAGCATATTGTTAGTCAGCTAAATGTCCAACTTTGTCCCAATTCAACCATCTCCGTATACCTCATAGTTTCCGAGATCCCAATGGTGAGGATCGAATTTGAAACACTCTGTATATCGCAAATATTTTTCCTATAACCCATGTTCGAATCCCACTGCTGGATTTTTTTTGTGTAAATGATATATTAGTATTATTTCTCGGAGAGTAGGAAATAATTTGTAGAAAATATCATCACCGATTTTAAAATCGTGTTCTGACTGACTGATTGAATGAGTTTATTTTTCAAAGCCATAATCTCAAACAAATATATTATACCATTCCTTTCTACGGTCAGTCGTCGAAAAAGTATAGTACACGCCTCGAAGATAGAGCCAATTACGTCCACTCGCGAATTATTGCACTCGGCTAACGCCTTGTGTTCACAATTTTTCGCTCGTGGGTACTTGGCTTCTTATCCTGCTCTTATCCCAACTAGCGGAGATTGTATTTTTTATTTAAATTCAAAGATAGGAAGCGCTCTATGGAATACCCTATACATCGCTGTCTTCAGGACATTTTGTATGCATCAACTGAATCATACAGTAAAAAAATATTAGTTACTGTACTATAAACCGAGTGAAACCAATAAATTGGCCCAGAAGCGAAGTATCAAAGTATCCATTCTAATCTCACGAAATTGAAAAATCTCCATATTCCAACTTCAAATCGCGACCGAAATCGACCTAATCGTTCGCCACACTTTCCGTCGACGCATCTGTCACTAATCCACCGTTAATTTCTCTCCGTTCTTTTACATTTCCTCTAAATCAATTGGCTGAGACGAGATCTAGCAGCGACACAAGATAAATCCGCAAGAATCTAGCCAGCTTAGAATGACACCTGGCATCAGGCATCGAGAATGGGAGCGAGACGCATAGCGGCGTCGCGATGCGAGCGAGAGAGACGGCAGGCGTATTATTCGGCTTAGCCTGAAGCTTTACCTCGGAGTCATTTGATCCTTCAGGAAAATTTGTGTCCTGCACGCCGGCTTGCTTTTTACATGCTTTTGATGGCGATATTGACGGCGGAGATAGAGATTTTATTTTGTATCAGGAGGATCTAGTTGTTTTCCCTCTAGTACGGGATGTGAAATACGATGTATAGTAATGAGAAAAATAGTTCAACAAAATTCTCAAAAAAACTCTCTAACGCCCTGTTCAACCTTTTCATTTTTTTAAAATTCGAGATCGTTCGGTTATTTTGCAAAACGCAAAATTGTATTATGTAAAAGGGGTTCCTTGGGCTTACTTGAAGTCATAAATAAATAGGTACAATTTGTTAAGTCACCTCTAAGAGATGGCAATTGCTTCAAATTTTCAATAACAAAGTTTTCAGGAATCTTGTTTAGCATAGATACCTTCGTTGTCGGAAAACTTGACGTTCTATAACATAATGAAAGTCATTTTCGGATTCAGCACACCCAAAAACATAAGAATCACGCAAAAAACAAAACAGCTCTCAATATTGTTTTGCAGACTTGTGTGATGTGTATATCACATTCAAAAAAGTTTTCAAAAAGTTGTATGGAAAAAAAATTGAAATGGCTTTCCAAAATATGAATTGTTGAGTTTAATATGATAGTAGATCATACCCATTTCAATGTGTTGTAATAACTGTTCTTGAGTAGTTTTTTCAACCTTCTAACGACAATAGTTCATCTGTCTACTGTGCCTTTTGATATATTATATGAAATTCTTGTAATTGAACAGTTTTACAATATCCTTATTCGCGGTTTTAATGAATGATCGGTTTTGTTATCTCTTTCGAACTGTTTGGAATCATCTCCGGCAATGTTAGGAAAGTTGACATTTCATGGCCACTATATTCTTTCAGTATTTGATATCAGTCATTTTTCACGTGTTCTTTAAAACGCGTTTGAATAGCTCGCTCAGTCTGACCGTTATATTTTTGTTATAGTCCTCACAGCTCACTTCATATTTCTCCAACTTCTGATTTTTCAAATCTTGTCTTTAGGATTACCTCACATTTGTGGAAATGAGAATATGAATAAGAACTATGAGAATATTTGTAATATCTGTGAAATTTTCTATCGAACTTGATGTAAACTTTTACCATGGTACCCTTGTACTTTCATGATTGTTTTTTTTTGTAAATTAAGTTTGAATGTGTTTCCTTTGCTCAGTCAAAATTTAAGTCACACAAACTCTTCGTGGAAATATTTTGTGAATATGTTCATTGAACAACTGAATCCTGGTCTCTCTCAAATCTTCCAAAACCAATATTTATCACAGAAAAAACAGACACTGAATTATCTTCTGGAATTTTCCATGGTCACTTATTAGCCCTAATGGCACCCGTTCAAACTCTTTACATGCCTGAAATACCATGAAATGTATTCATTTGATTGCCATACAATGATCGACGACAGGTTCATGCGACATAACCAGGATACACAAATCTTTGTGTTGAAACATATTGGTACCCAATTTGACACCCAACAAATTGACCAAAGCAGCTAGCAGACATGTGTTTATTGATATTCTGATATATTTTTCCACCACAATCATCTCCTTACAGAAAACTGATGCTTGGGTTTTCTTAACATTAAATTCAACTCGATTTCTGTCAACCCAAGTTGATTTTTCTATAGATCTCCATCAAGATATAAAACCATTTCTATGTATTGACAGCTGATATTCGGGCATCTGAATGTAAAGAAAAGACAGAAATGCTGCCATCATGAAAGTCAATTATTTTACTTGTATGAAGTATATCGCTGGTCTATGATGGAAAAAAGATTGGAGATAAGAACGCCAGAATTGGTGATAAAGATATCCGAAACAATATCATCAATAGACACTTGTAAGGAAAGGTTTTTGAGAAATCTGGAGAGGATGATCTGACCAGACATAACATAAAAGTTCAATTAGTAGATTATCATACCAGTCAAGATCAAAATCACTGTTAAGTGATGTTATATACCGATTAATGTAGATTACTACATCGAAGTTATTGATTTTTATGTTTCCAAGTTTCATTTTTATTGTATTTGTTTTGCTTGAGATAATATTCAGAACATACTCGCTAGTAAACTACTTTGTTAATATGTTGAATAAACAATTGAGTCCCATTTACTCTCAGATATTCAAAACCTAATAAACCGAAACTGAAGTATAACTATCTTTTGATACTTTTCCAGGCCACTTAGTAGCCCTAATGGCAGTCGTTCAAACTCCTAAAACTCTCGGAATGCCACTTCAATCAAGAAAACGCTTCCATAAAAAAAACTCCAAGAAGACAGAATTCATTTGATTGCTCGAAATCGACTCCCGACTGGTTTATGCGACATTACCGAGATACCCAGATGTTCGGAGGGATGCATTTAAACTATTATTATGCTGATCGAGCCATGATAGCGGGATTACACTTGCAATAAAACCCGCACTGATACATATCAATGCAACCTCAATATGCTCTCCGGTCGGAGGCGGTTATTTATGAGGACGCGAGCTGGTGACGGGTCGACACCGCCCCCTCGCAGGGCGCGTTCCCATTACCATTATGCTAATATTCATCTTTATTGGATTTGGCCGGCTGATATTATTATACTGGTACATATGTGTGTATGATCTGGGCTATTATTTCAACTTAGGGCTTTAATGAAACATTATGACAGTGGCAAAAAGTTGCCAGTTGGTTTGTGCTACTCGTTGTTTTGATCATTATACAGGATGTGAAATGTGTCGGCATATAATTTCACTTAAAAAAAAATGATTGAACGTTGAGTTCCAAAAAGGTTAATTATCATAGGTTTATGGTGAAGGGGTGGAATTTTTGAAGAACTCGCATGATTCAGGTGATATTATGAATCAAAAAGTGTTAACTTTTACTGTTAAGTATAACACTATCAGAACTATTTTTCGGGTTTGTGAACTGCATTTGTTAGGCCTGATGTTTTGTCTGCAACTGGAGTAGATATCAGAGGAAACAAGTAAACGGATATAGTGTTTCAATTGTGAAGAATAAAAGAATATTCATTTTGAAAATGGTAAAATAACCCGCTTTATGTGTAGCCGATTCAATGAGGTCTTTTCATCAGGAGTTCCGCTATTTTTTCAAATAGTCGCTTTTTTTTCTATACTGGAAGCAAAGAATACAAAGCTCATAGAAGCTCATAAGTACGATTTCAGTGTATCCTGAAATGTATAGTATCTACCCTGACCACCAGAGAGCGATGACAGTAAGTACTAAGTCGGTATTTAATGTGGTAATCAATGAAATTTGGTAGCAAACGCTGACAACTAGTCGGTTTATCATTTCAATTTCATTTATTTTGGCATATATCCCGAATTCGATATTATCCGGTGGACTATTGAGGTTATACAATGCTTTATAATTAAATTTTCAGGTGAAACAAGTGATGGCTTCTCTGTTCAATATAACAACATCTAATAACAGTCATATTATTATCAAAACTGGTTGGATGGGAGAGCAATATCTGCCGTAATTTATCATGTGCAGATGTTGAATTCTGCGATTTGTTAGATTGGGTTGGTTTCTCTTGTACTGAGTAACCTTTCATTAAAAAAATTATTATTATTATTATACAATACATATTAAAGAGTAAATTTGCAGTACGCAGACATAAATGAAAGAAAAATTAGCAAAACAGTAGAGCAGGGATCAGATTACATTCTGTTTTTTCAATGAGTTTTTCTTAAATTTATGTCTGCATTCCATAAATATATCCTTTCATTATTACCAGAATTCTAGATAAATGTTATGTACTTCTGAATGTATCATTCAATGTATCATCATTCTTTAAAACTGTATTCTATGATAATTCTGATACATGCGATATTATCTGTCATTCCTTTATAAAAAAAAAACTTTCAGAGTCCAGGATCTAGGAATCACTTCATTCGCCAAATTGAATATAAACTTATTTCGCACCATTTGCCTTATCTAAATCCCGTTCAACAATCTGTGTCGCCCACCTCTCGAGAGCAACTAGATTATTATAAACAGAAAATTGAATATGTCAATCTCGAATAACATGAATTAATTAAGGTTGTCACCGGAATCAGTACATTGACATATGTAGTTGATCCTCCATATGCCGTATATATACAAATTTTTTCAGCTTCTAACTTGGTCTGCTCGGCATATGCTGAATTACTCAATAAACTGATTGATTTTCATTATTATAAATGATTAGATTGATTTGGAGTTATATCTTCGAATAATTGGGGGAGGACACTGGCATGAATTAGTAGAAACAGTAAAAAACTAAGTGATGTTGGTAGAAATATAAATTTACAAGTTGCAGAGATAATACTAATGATATAATGTAACGTAACGTGATGAAAAACGAGCGATAACTAGTCTTGATAATGCCATCTGAGATGATGACGAAACGTCGAATACAAAACGCCATCTGAGGTGATGACGAAACGTCGAATACAAAACACCATCTGAGATGATGACGAAACGTCGAATACATAACGCCATGTGAGATGATGACGAAACGTCGAATACAAAACGGGTGAACACCCGGAAAAGCAACTTCACATATTCCACCATCAGTGAAAACCTATATCTACTGTTATCTTTAAGTATTCTAGAGTACATCGACGCAGAATATAGTGTTTTACTTTCGTCAAGAAATTTTTCCAGATAAATAACTATTATAACTATACTTTCTCACACCAGAAATAAATCATATGTAAGAATTTTGAATTTTTCAATCCAATCTTTATCCTAACAATCAATATTGAGCACATCATAGTAGTCAAGTTTTGTTAATGCTGAAGTTTCACTCAAAAATATGTTTCACAGTTCTATATAAAAGATGGCATATTTGGTATATATGCTCGTTGTAATTAGACAGACACGTGTTTGTTAAAATGACATATAACTGAGTATCATCAGCATGAAAACGACGATTATATGATATGGGTATTTTTGTGAAGCCAGAAATATACAAGGTGAAAAGTAGTGGCCCAAGTATCGAGCCTTGCGGAATACCAACACTTTTACTCAATACCAACACTTTTACTCAATACCAACACTATTACTTAAATGATTTGATAATTTCTTATCATAACTCTCACCGCCTGTCAAAGTCATCCATGATGAGAGCGAAATTTCCTTCACTAATTGATGATTTTACCTGTATCATTTGCTTTGAGTATATCATCAGTTACAGCAGTACAACAGGTATGTTTTTCTATTTCTTTTGATTTTATTTTCTTATTTCTATATCATTTCTAGAAACATGTGGATTCGTTTTCCGATTGCATTCTAGGACAGCTTTCTAAATTTCTGCTAACGCAGTTGTCGACAAATTAATAATAATAATAATGGACTTTATTCATCACAAGGGATATAGGATTTCTAATTTGTATTTACATTTTTTGAAAATAACCTTATGACGAATGAACGAAATGTCACCTACAGCTGTTTTTCAACTCGACCCTGGCAAATTTACTTGGGTGTAACGCCAATAGTCAAGTACTTTTTTTGGTTTTGTCTCATTTTGTCTTCAATCGAGGACCGCTTGTCCAGTACTGATGGTGCCAAATAGGCTGAAACAGCTGTCCACCGGTGGCTCTTAAATTGAAATCAAATTGGGAGTGATCGTAATAACACTCATCTATTCTTTTTTGTAGGTGGCAAAAATATGGTGGGTGACAAATTGTAGTTGGGTTACGCTGAATATTTTTCTTACATGAGCATAATTACACGCAGCTTCCTTCGTCTTCGTAGTTTTAGCTTTGAGAAACCATAAAAGAGACCGAAAAGCCGATCCGAAGCGAAATAAAACTTCGTTGTCGTTTATTTCCGTCGTAAAATTCCGCATTAGGGAACATGGAAACCCGGTCTAGGTAATTACACAATATGTTTAATGCCGTTTCTTCGTCACTTCCCCGAATAATAAAACTATATAATTAGCTAAAAGCACCGTACAGTGTGACTGAAAATCAGAGTTGCCAGATGGGACTAAATTTTTTAAGATTGGAGGAAATTGATTACATCAAAAATACTAAATGTATTGTAGAATGCATCTGGTTCACGCAATCTCTAGGAAAGCACAATCCTGTTGGCCAATAAGGGTCCCTCGATTTCTTACTTTAGCCCAATTAACATAAAGGCGGCAGGAATGATAAGCCGAGGTTTTCGATGTTGTTTGAGAAGCCCACTTGCATCAGTTTGTCATTGAGTAGCTGGAGGAATAATAGTTCGCTATGGTGAAATAGTAGCCTGGTGGGTTAACGTGAGTGAGTAAGACCTCGTTAGTCTTTAGCTCGACCTTTCTAGCTAAGGACTAACGTAGAGTGGTCCTCCGTAGGGGGGCTACAGCTGGTTAACGGAAAAACAGTTTCGAGGCACTTTACAAATCGTTGATAAACTGCTTGTCATCAAGCCAAGTTCGTCAATTGCTTGTGCAGCTGACTAAAAAATGAATGCTCAACCCACTGCTACTCTGTTGTATCATTTGAAAACAATTACAATTCTTGACTATTTGGAAGCAGAGGCCAGGCTATATATTTCTTCTTTTCCTCTTGTTGAAAAAGGGGATAGAAAGAATGCTTAGGAAGAAAGAAGGATTGGTTCGGATTGGGGAAGGGGGGTGTCAATGAGGGTAGGTCGAGATGCAAAGCCCAAAGATGACACTGGGTGAGCACGACCACACAAGGTTTGTCAATGCTCGTAAGAGCTGCAAACTTAGGATAAATAATAGCAAAGCACTTCACAATCAGAGAATTAGGGATATACTGCTCGCCAATCCCAACGGGTCTAGATCCTTCGACAATTCCACGACTAACACAAGCGGATGGTTTAATTGCAACAACAGCTATAGAAAAAGCAAATCTTCTAGCTGAACAATTTGCGTCCCACTCCACTATTCCCACACTAGAATCCACAATGCCAGAAATAACTTTTCGTCAACGTCTGGTCAGGCGAATTTTGAAACAGCTCAATATCAACAAGGCGTCTGGTCCTGATGAAATTTCTGTCATCGTACTCAAAAAGGGCGCAAATGAACTCGCATTATTATTTTGCAGACTTATCAACTTGTCTTACAAGAGAAGTGTTTTTCCTTCTTGTTGAGAAATTGCTCTCGTTCACCCTATTCCCAAAAAGGGCAAGCAGAATCTTCCAAATAACTATAGACCAGTCGCTTTGCTATCAATGATATCAAAAATCATAGAGAAAGCCGTAAACCACCATATCCTTAAATATTTGGA
>WOGR01009945.1:0-11121 GCA_015342045.1 Leptinotarsa lineolata | reverse complement strand
TAATAATTCAGTTTCTTCAACGGATTCTACATAAAAGTCATCATACTCATATATACTAAAAATCTCTTACTCATTCGTATTCAAAGTGAACTTCATCAGCACGGTTTTGCTTATATTAAGTTTCAGGTGGTTTTTATTTGCCCATATTATAATTTGCTGGTATACACTTTGAGTAACATCTGACAGATTAGCGAAGTCATTCTCTGTAATAAGGAAATTTGTATCATCCGCATATGTCATCACGTGAACTGATGAAAGTTGTTGAAAATAATGAAACAAGTCATTTGCAAGAATGAGAAATAAGAGCGGTCCAAATATAGAACCTTGGGGGACACCTTGCTTGATTGTTCGTGGTTCACTCACCGTGTCTCCAACAACAACACGTTGGATTCTGTCTTGCAGATACGATTCAATTAACTTATGAGCAATCCCTTTTACGCCATATCGTTCCAATTTCTGTAGCGATATTTCATGACTGACCGTGTCAAAAGCTCTTGAAAGGTCTATAAATAGACCACAAATATATATTTTGCAGTCAAGAGCATTCCTTGTGAATCCATGCTGATGTGATGAGAGAATGTTTTGATATTTAACTCAAATACTTTTGATACACAAGAAAGCAAACTAATATCCTTATAGTTTTTATAATAATTTTTATCACTTTTTTTATAAACCAGTACAACATTGGCTATTTTCAATTTTTCGGGAAAACTTCCATATTCCATTGATAGGTCAATGATGTGCTGCAGCGGATTTGATAACGTATGAGCACATTTTTTCAAAAGGTTGTTAGAAATCTCATCATAACCACTCGCACCCGAGTTTTTAGTGTTTTTATCAAATCAATTATGTCATATTCACTAATGGGATGCATGTTATGGCAGAGGGAAATATTGTTTTCCATAAATTCAATATCTATTATGACACATTATTGGGGAAAAAATGCATTGAAGTTATTAGCCATCTCAATTCTTGATATGTCAAAATTACCATCACGTATTCCAATATTATTATTTCGTTGATCATTTTTTCTAAGATGGTTTATCATCTTCCACATTGCTTTGGATTTATTATTGGATTTTGCTATTCTATGATCCACATTGCGTTTGTGAATTTCCTTCAGTTCTCCCCTGTATATTTGTGTAAGATGCTTGCTTACAGTTTTATAACGATCGTCTTCCTTGGAACATTCTGAGCAAAGTGAAACCAAGTCTTTAAGATCCTGCGTGATGACATTTGAATAATTTCTTTTTTTGTCCATTAAAACGACTTAACGGAAATGCCAATTCAATTTAATAATGAATTATGTTATTGAATATATCATACGCAAGGCTCAGGCAGATGATGCCATTAAGGTATTTCCAAGACTCCACCAATGAATACACTTTGACAGTTCCGACATTTTGAACAACAAACTTTGAAAATTATGATTCCCTTCTCTGTTTCCTGTTCCAATACATTTACCTATTAGGTAGAATTATGAAATTCAAGGTCTGGGGTAGAGATAACTTCATGGGTTCGTGCCACTGAAAAATTTTCAGAGATTGTGATCCACGCTCACGGTTGGATATGGTGGGGTCCAGAATACCGAAAAAGATTTCCGTTCAAGTGAAACTCTGTTTCGTTTCGCCACCATGTATATTTTCTTGAAATTGTTGAGTAAATTATTTTTCTTCGTTCATCTGTATAATAAGGCTTAATTTGGTCCTCATAGTATTATTTAACTTTACCACCAACTGCTTTGAAATTATGATATTCACTTCGATATTACTGACACTTCTTGTTGCATTTGATGTACTTTTTACAAAAACTGTCTCAGCAACCATTGAACCGGCATGAATCAACCAGTTAACGATATTGATAATAATTACCTCATTTCTGAACTTGACCTGTAAAACAGCACCACATTCGTTGCTCAGCTGGTCTGTGGTAAACCGCAACAGAGTTTTTTCCCATCATCAAGCAAACCGACTTTTTAGCAGCAGACAATTGAAGCGCAAAGACAATCGAATGATTAAATCTCATTAGCAAAAACGATAAAACATTTAAGCAATTTCATTGCCTTATGTTTAGAATGCCGATGCCCGGAGTCAAGGCAGAAGCACCGAATGCCCCTCTACCGGAATTTTAACCAGCATCAAGTTAGCCGAGACCATGGCTCACTACAATGTCGTTTTGAACGTTGAACGTGAAATCCGCGTCGAGAAGTGATAGAGTTTTGTTGATCCGTCGTTGTGTAGGAGGTGTCGATATCTGTTGTTTGGAGATTAATCTCGGTAGGTATGTATTTGAAATGCGTGAGAGTTTATTGGCTTAATGTATAAGAGTTAATTATAGTTTGGTCTAAATCGTACAATAACATGAAATACATTTTTATGGAGATTGGTTTATGAATAAATCAGACTCTCGATTTATTTTGCTATCAGAAATAGTTCATTACTAGCTGGAATTATATTTGTTTGGTCGGGATACTGAGACGGTTAATTTCGTTCTGAAGAGACCATGCCCGGTACTGATGATGGGGCAAGTACCCCGAAATGGGTCTATCGGTTGGTCGTACCGACCACATGAAATTAATTTCTGCTTTTCATAGTGAGAAATAATTTGCGACGAATCTTTCAAATCAAAGATGTTGCACAGGTGCCTAATGGTTTTACTTCAGCTTTCTGCATGGCATCAATTGGGTTAGTTGTTGTTTTTTCATCGGGTATCTGCCACACGTACCTACAAGGTCGTAGGTCTACATGAGAGGCAAGAGATAAGGTGTTTTTCACCTGTACCTGGAACATGTCATATGCGCCTCTCCGGAATATTAATCATTATTCCGACTCCCCACCCCGGAGTATGTGTTTGTGGAGTTATTTCCTGGCTTTGTCTGCGCAGTGGACCTTCTACTGAAACAACTGCAGAAAGAGTTAATGACCAGCTAGATTTGTATTTGTTTTGTCGGGACGTTGCACAGGTGCCTGATGGTTTTACTTCAACTTTCTACGTGGCATTAGCTAGATTAGTTGTTGTTTTTCCCGATGAAAAACCCAATAGATGAAGCTAGACATATAGTTCGAGTTTCTAGGTTGGAATACATTCAATGAAATAAATACAAGCTGTTTTTTGGAAATATACCCAGATACATCGATCAGTATTTTGAGTAACGCTCTGTTCTAGAGAAAAATATTATAAAGTACGTTCCAAATTCGAGATATGACGTTATCGATGATTTTCTTAGGAACCCAGATTTCTTTCTCCCATCAAATGATGAAATTCTATCTCTTCTGATAAACCCCGCTCAACAAATAACCTAATGGGAAACTCCTTGGTAGTGAGATCCGAGTGGCCAGAGACAATTCTACCGATCCTTCTGGCTGGAAATACTACCTTCAGAAAATTACACACATGCCTTGCTTACGAAATGAGGAGGCGAACCATCCAGACATCAACTTCTTCATCAGAAAGCAAAAGAGTCAAATTTAGAAATAGTTCTTCTTCGAACTCGATCACGAACAATTCTTGCCCAAACATCTACTTTTTAGGGCCATTGAGTGTTATCCAGTAACTAATAACAGTTCTGTCGGTTTATCACCTCATTTGAAGAAAATGTCGATTCATCAGAAAACAGAATTATTCCCTGGGTTTAGTTCATTTATGTATGGTAGAGCCATCATGTCCTCGCAAAACTGAAGTATTTTGTTAGGAGAAATTTGTGTGCTTTTGTAGTATTCAAGCTTTCCGAATCTCTTGTTTAGTAGCTACCTGGCGGGTGGGCTAGAGGGTTTTCTTCAATAGCTTATTAGAATATTAAGCTTGACCTCTTCACAAATAGGCCACTTTGTCAATGAATATCTGTTTTTTGTAGATACTTATCCTTCTCTCAAGTACTGTTCTTTCTCACTCATAGTACTTGAGATATGAATGGCAAATCAGGGTACTCTGAATAAATCAAGGATTACATTTTTAACTCCTTACTGTTTTTCAATAGAGAATCTGCTGAGATGTAATAAAGGGCAAACTGAAAAGTTCACCCTAAAAAGTAACTGGACTGTAGAGTCCAATTAGTCAGTAACTTCCATGAATTTTGTCTATTGATTCAGCTCTGTTAATTTTTCAGATTGTGGAAGGATATATACCTCATAAAACAGTAAAAAGTATTGCATATCACATTAGACGAAAATTCTAATTGATGTTTTTGGTTTATAGTTCGTAAAATGTGTTTATTACTATTAACAGTTCAGAACGGAATTGTCGAACAGTTCAGCATGTATTGAAAAAACATTTTCAATGTGAATAGAATACGGTTAAAGTTTGAAGTAACATTTTTGAGTTTTGTTGTTAAAATATTTCCATGGAAAAAAGCGCGATTCAAAAAACTAATCGACAGATCCGAGCATTTTTTTTTAAATAACTCAGATTTGATTTAGCAAATTTCTTCTCAGTTAGCGACTCACACTGTACAGAAAAAAATATATGCAGAATATAATTCAATGGCATTCTTAGAATTGTGTTTTGACATTCTCCTATAAACACTTGATTTTTTTACTCATATTGTCAATAATTCAATGAGTTTCAACAATTTTGCAAAGGCAAAGGTTTGCAGTTCTGGATAATACTTACTTACGTGTTGAAAACTATTGCTATTTTGAAACTGGTTAGAACACCTATGGCTGTGAACAAAAGCATCTGAATTACGATCCTATCAAAAACTCAATTGTATAGTATGTTGATAGAAATACAAATTGAATAACAAAAAACCTTCAAGCCACGCAAAAGGTTTTCAAAGTTTTGAAAACAGTAATCAAGTAAGTATGTGTTCGTGCGTACCTAGTCGTCAGTCACAATTAAGTGCAACAAGATGAGATCATCTCATAAATGGCCCCATGAATGGCCCCAAATAGAAAATGGATAGTGGAAATATAAAAAAATAGCTGTCACTATACCACTGTAGTACTGGATTTACTTACCAAAGTGAACATAATAACCCATTAGGGTTATTATGTTCACTTTGTTCATTCATTACTGAAATGGTTCTATTGAATGAAATTATCTAAAGGAACAATTCGTTAAAAATGTCGGATATAATCCAACGCTCTTCGTGTTATTAGCCAGGGGAGTAGATAGGTGTCTGATGGGTGTCAGTCCATAAACGTACTGTGTAGGTAAGGGAAGACTGTCATAAACGAATTGTTCCATCAGATAATTTGATTTAGAACCAGTCTCCAAGAATGCCCACGTACTATTGGAATAAAAGTTTTTTGTCCTTATACGAGAATTTGGGCTATGTGGAAATGCAGTTGGTGAGTACCTCGACAGGTAGAGGGAGCGATGACCAATATGTTGTAAGTTGTTCGCTTCAGCCTAGTACGAGGAATGATACTTTGAAAGGAATTCTATTTTTAATTATCGGTAATCATCGACTTCATGTTGATGGTGGACACTACCTTGCACTGACGAGTGACCGAATAGCCTGAAACCGGTCTGCAGGTGTGTTCCAATTATTGAAAATTGATTCCAGCAGTTGTATTGCTAACAGCATATGCAGAAATAGCTTTCGTGGAAAATCCTGCACTGACACCTGTCGGATATATTCCAATGCTCTTCGTGGTATTAGCGAGAGGAGTAGATGTTTTCTGATAGGTGTCAGTCCATAAACCTACTGTGTAGGAAAGGGATGACTGGCCTGAACGAATTGTTCCTTTATATAATTTGATTTAAAGCGATTTTTCAAATATTCCCACGTACTATAAAAATAAAAAAATGTTCCATTGAAATTGATTCATATTTTTTGCCTATGCCAAATGAACGATAGATAACGACCAAAATTTAATAGGTATTGTTGTGAAAAATGATTTCATGTTATAAATTTTATATGAACTTGAACGTTTCGCTTTGGTTATGGTCTGAAAATCACAGTGAAAATAATGATTAAAACATTAGATCGTCCGATTAACATTATGAAATTATGTATGTCATCATCATTAAAGTTTGTTCAGTTACTCTCTGAAGCGTGTAATTCGTTTTGATTCAGTCGCCAAATGAAGTATGTACTCAAATATATAAAAGTTGGAGAGATTGTTAATGCTTCAATGAACAAGAGAAGTTTTTTGTAGAATTGAAAAATATAATTTCCATTTGTAGAATTTTTCAACTGTAATAATATATGAAAATTTTGCCAAAAAATTTAGCGATGAGTTGAAATTACTAATCATTCTGGAAAAAAGTAAATTTCCGTTTCCAAACGTCTAGAGAGACAATGGTTTTCAAACCACAATTTTCTTAGATACTCCTTTCGACTAATAATTGATATAAAGTTCATAACTTCACTCAGTGGCGGATTTACAGATTTTTAAAATTTTTTTCTCAATTTTAGGGTGCAACATAAATTTTCAAATTTTACAGACTGATGTTATGTGAAATAAGCTGAATTAAAAAAAAATCAATCGATAAAAAAAAGAAAATAGCAAAACACCACTTTGTATAAATTTGAGGATTCATAGTTTTTTCTAACAGAACGAAAAAAATATTAAAAATGGTAATCACGAGGTAATCAGTAGTTTTGTTTCCAAAAGGTAAAAAATAAAGAGTGATTACCGCTTTAGATATTTTTGACATATTTTTTTTTCTAAAAAGTACATCCAAAACCAAATATTTTGAAAAAAAAACTTTCTGATAAGTTAATTTTTCACAAAATTATCGCCACTTCAATACTGAAGAGACTTTTTTTTGAAAAATTAATAACTTTTTTTTAGTCAGGTGAAAAACAAAATTTCGAAAAGCATCTTTGATGAGATCAAAAAATGTAAAAAAGTTTCAGCTGAATCAAAAGGGGTTGGGGTAAAAAGTGGTCGATTTGGCGTGAAATGCCCCATACTCATTTGACTGTGGAGAGAAGCCGTTGAATAAAAAAATGCCGCTTAGTATTGTTTTATCTTATTATAATCAATTCATTCCGATTGGCATTTTCTGAAAAAGTTGGCTTTGTGAAAAAGTTAACAAAAATGATACTGATGTAAACATCCAATTTAAATAATTCGTGTACGACATGAGGCATGCTGATTTGGATTTTCTAAACTTTTTCTTACTACAAATGAAATATATACTGATGAAATGTCTAACTGCATATTTTGTGGAGGGAATGTTTTTATTGTCGAGTCGCAGTCGTTCAAATATCAGTTATTCGATCAATTCAAACCAAAAGACTATATCTCTATAATATACGGAACTAGTTTTTTAATTAATGAAAATTAGTCGATTTTAGTCGTTATTTCAACGCATAAGGAAATAACTTTCTGAAATTGAATTTGGCAATTTGCAAATTTGCTGCAGCAATCATGATCAAACCATCGATATTATATCGAGATTGAATTGTGTAAGTAGATATCATAATTATTAGGTACACGGAGAAAAAATTATAGCAAGTATCAATGAAGAAAACATGTAAAAATAACTAAATTTCGACTATAATATCCAATCACTGTTGCGATATTCTAAGCATTCTAAACAAGTATACTTAATAAAGCGTTTAGCAATTTTGTTTATGTAGATATGTTGAAATATTAGTACGTAGCACTGTATCTTAAGACTATATTTCGATTTTTGTTATATATTTTAATTTCTCTCCAATTTTCGAAATTCGTATTTTGTGTGTGTGTGTATATATTATTTTTTTTATTGTGTAAATCGAAATAAAAAATTACGAACCAAATCTGCCGTCCTTTAAAATTTGCCGCTCTAGGCTCTAGCCTACTCAGCCTGCTGGTAAATCCGCCATTGATTTCACTACTTCCCTCCTCCACACAATATACATTCCATTCAACAGTTTATTTTCCTGGCACTTTTTATCAATTTTCATCTACAACCCAGAATACCCGAATTCACTTATAAACTTAGACAGCGATAAAACATATCTTGATACACCAAAATTGGCAAAGCTCTTTGCTCTGGAAATATACCCATAGTCATACTTGAAAAGTGAACGCATAGGCAGTGTTTTGAAATAGCTTCAGCTTGTCTTGTTCAGCCTATACTTATATTGGAAACTTGATAATTGTCATGCATTGAACTTTTTGAAAATACTTCCCCAACATACATACAAAGTACTAGAGTACTTTTTCTTGGCGCGCGTTTTGCTGTACAAGTTAACATCATCAGCGAAATAACATTCAGCGCCATCACTAGATTGAAATGGAATATACTTCAAGTCATCTTCCAACAGACCAAAACTAATTGAAACGTTCTTCGAGAAGAGGTACTACAGTTTTGATATGCGAGAAAACTGTTATTTCGGACAAATAGTCAATTAAAAATTTAGTTTTAGACCAACAAGTGTGTTTATTGCATATGAGAATCACGGATTAATTTTCGACATTATGTGATCAAAGATTCGCCAAAACAGAAAGACTACCCCTAAATCGGAGTTGGGGAAGTTTTGTGGGGAAACAATTTTCAGTTGAAGACTGAAAACAGGACAACCACTAAGCCATCATAGTAATAAGAATAAATTCATAGTTACTGATGTAAATAAAGAAATTGTTGCTTGAAAAGACCTGAACTTTGCCATTGCGCCTGTGGGAAAAATTGTGTGTACATTATGACAATATGAAATTTTTAGCACGTCTAACAGGTAGAACATGAAAAATAATTAATGATAAAAACCCAACAAATTTAAACATTAAAAATGTAAAAAATTATAAGATAACAAACTTACGAAAATTCAAAATTAAAGAAAAATAAAAAACTTACGATCATGATAATCGATGAGGCCGCCACATATTAATTGTATAGACTCAAATTGATGGAGTTCTTCTGGGAAGTCGATAATCGAATTTTTGTGAGAGCATTGAATAGGTAGATCGATGGAAAATGCCTAATGTAGAGTTGAATAAATGAAGGGCGACAAGTTTTTCCAAAACCAGAATTTGCAATTTGGAATACAAACTGAGAAGATAAAATTTGTTTTCTCTATAATTCAGTGTTCATATAAAAGTACTTGTTTGGAAAGAATTTTTTCTTTCGTGTAATTCAATGTTTATATGAAAGAAGGGCTTTTTCTTCCATTTTGTATCCGAAGGTTACTTCTTTGCTTGATCTACACATCTATGTTTGGAGTTACTTCTTTTAAAAATGATTGCTTCCTTTCTGTCTTTGGAAGATTCCTACATTTTTTCATATCAAGATGGAGTAGTAGAAAGACAAAAACTTTCTTTCCCAAAAATTAATCACTCTTAAAAATATAACCCTTTCAATTCGAACAATATTTCTCTTGGCTGGGATTTAATCAAATAAGTGAATGAATTTCATTACGATATCATCGATGACATAAGAAGATCAAACTTATTCCGTGACATTTGAATCGTAATTTATGAATTGTGTACTTTTTCTCATACTGTTATCCAGACTGGTACAGAAGAGCCCTAAGGCAAGTGTCTTACAGCGAAACATCGGTGTCTTCCAGTGAGAATGAATGAGTTCCATGTAAGTGAAATTTTTACCTTTCATTTAGTAAATATTGTGTAGAAATTCTGTGAATGCTATCTGATTTTAATCTATAACGAATGTTTGGAATACAAACTGAGTAGAAAAAAGTGTCTTTTGTATAATTCAGTGTTCATATAAAAGTATAAGTTTCTAAAGAATTTTTTCTTTCGTATAATTCAATTTTTATATGAAAGTAGCTGTTTCAGAAGGGCTTTTTCTTCCATTTTGTGTCTTAAAGTTTCTTCTTTGCATGATCTACACATCTATGTTTAGAGCTACTTCTTTCAAAAATGATTGCTTTTTTCCTTTCTTTGGAAAATTCCGACATTTTTTGTATTAAGATGGAGTAGTAGAAAGCCAAAAACTTTCTTTCCCAGCCCTTTTCTGTTGTCAAAATATGTCCAAGACATTGGAAGAGCTAATCATAGAGACCCAGAGTTTATCAATGAATGAAATGAGGAAAAATACGTTACTCTTAAAGTCTCCATATCAGTTACTTTCTGTAGCTGGCGAAGGATGAATATTATACAAGACAAATCTGTATATCAATTATGAAGTGCGATGATACCAATTCAATATATCATTTATTGTCATTTCCAGCAATTTCACACTATTATCACATTGCTCTGAATCATTCGAGGAAATAACTTTTTGTATCCTGTCGCTCTTTAGGTTGTGATTGTTCTCAAAAAAAGATCCCAGATCTTTTTTTTTGTCTTAGATAACACTCTCAACTCATCTCATTGCTTATGAGAATGAAAACAGGCGGCGAATCAAAAACATACATATGATGATGAGGAATCGCTGATATCATTTATATGAATGATAAAAATCAGTGGCCTCGGAGCTGAGCCTTGGGGTCCCCGTATTCGATTTTGAGTTATTGAACATAACGGCTTAGAAATGATCATTTGAATATGACTATTGATTATAATGTAATTCCTCTGATCCCATAGTATCTCAACTATATGCTTACATTGAAATTAATCTGCAGAGTGGAATCCATTAGCTCCTCATTGATTGTGGCAGAAGAATTCGGGTATAATATCAGAGAGCAGTTGAATCGAAAACCACTCCCAATTTTTATCGTCAGCCGCCAAGAACGAAAAGCACTTAATGGCTCAAGACGGGATTACGCTTTCAAGATTACAACTTGAGGCAATTATTATGATGGATACCTATAGGAGATCGGATACGTTCTTAAGAAGGGGCAATATGCGAAGATTGAACTTTTCTTCTTAGAAAGGGAGAGGTCATCGTTGATACCAAACTTGTACAATCCCCTTTTCTATGTGGACTACTCAACATTCACAAGAATGTTTAGCTTAGACCGATCATCGGTTCCAAAGATTCAGCCACCCCACAATTTTTCAACATTTCTAGTTTCAATCATACAATTACTACAAGGAGAAAACTTCTGAATTTCAACAGTTCGGACTTCCATTGTCTAATGTTGTATAAAATGATTTGAAATCCCTCAAATAACCAATTGTTCTAAAATTGTTCGTTCCGTTAACCAGCTGAAGAACGTCAACCCTCAGAAGTCGGAACGTGTGCGAGCAATGGATTAACGAGGCCTTATATTTTAACGTGCGATTACCTAGAACGGTGGCCCGGCGGGGAATCGAACCCCGGTCTTCCGCTTGAAAGGCG
>WOGR01009944.1:0-11122 GCA_015342045.1 Leptinotarsa lineolata | reverse complement strand
TGGACGGACGTGCTGACAACGACCGTCCACAAAGAGGGTACGCGGACGCCATTGTTGGTTGCGGAGCTCATTTCGTGTTGTGAATGTCCGCCGTTTTAAAACGTGCCAGCATCAAATGTTAAATTAGTAATAACGAGAACTATTTTAAGTACCTTAAAAAGAAACAGTGCTCTCATTCACGCCGGTTGGAGGCCGGGGTGGACCGGATGTCCACGTGGAAGTGCTAAAGTGAAATTATATAATACCTACCCCCATTCACGCCGGTTGAAGGCAGGGATGGACCGGATGTCCACGTGGGAGTGTAGGATTGCAACAATTGAACCTTTTATGAAGAAGATAACTATAGTTTTATATATCCACCGTTGGCAGACGTGTCTGCAAAATACGAAAATTTTAGGAAGATTTAAATAGGGGTGCAATATTGCGTAAAGCAAGACTTTTGTATCCCCCCGAATCGAGCTGGCTAAATGCGCCTATTTGGAAGCAAAGGCCAAGATTTTTGAGTGAGTGAGTGAGTGATTCAAGTTCTTGTTTAAAGGCAATAGGTGGCAGCGTATTTACACTGTTTGGCAATTTATTATTAATACTCGTTCCAACAAACACAGGAGACTTTCATTCTCTCGAAATATTCCTCTACACGATGTTCTGTAATCAAGGTTAAAAATCAATCGCAACGGTGCCCTTTGTTTTACGAATATTCTATCAATTTCAGTGGCTAATCTCCAGACAGCAATGGTGCGACTTACAATGGAGTGAAATTTTGCGTAGTAAACCGTTAGTAGAGATTTGTTATCTAGTTTACTTTTCAGTGATTTTATTAGGTGATACGATTGGTTCAGTTCCTTTGATGTAAACTCTATGTGTTCCCTCCATGTGAAAAAGGAATCAATCATTGTTCCTAAAAACTTTGTACAAGTTGTTGTTTATAATAGAGGAATGAATGGAACTGAGATCATCGTTTCGTAATTTACTAAAAATATCCAATCACTAATTTGAGAACTTGTTAAATGTACTGGAACCAATAATTTCCAAACAAAATACAAATTACAGCTATGTTATATCTGAATACTTGTTTATCGATGTCGCCTTTGTCGCTTCTCTAAACAGAGTCCGCTTTGTGTTCTACGAAGCGGACTCTGTTTAGAAAAGCACAGACAAAACACCGATACCTTTTGATCTTTTTACCTGCCGCCAGGACATTTCATTGTTAACAAAAACAGTCGCCCGCGACTTAGACATCTCAAGTTTTTGTTTTGTCGAAAACGACATAGTTTTGTTGTCCGTTTGGTGGAAATCCGCCTTCATACAATAATATTCTCATGTCAATTTTTAATGGTACATATGTCTTTGAGTTTCGAAAAACAAAGAATTTCCATAGTTACTTTTTTGAGATATCTTCGATGGTGAATTGTTTGACCTGACTCCAAGGATGTTTTTCCGCAGAACCAAACTTGGTTCACATCAGATCATAACGAATATAAAACAGCACCAAAAAGTTATTGTGCCTTATTTTCATATTGGCAGAAATGATGGCGGTAGAGCCAAGAAATGTCAAAAACGGTTGTTGCTAGTCACGTTCTGAAAATAGATTTTCATCGTTCTTCTAAATTGACAACTCTTGTTTTAATTCTGTCAACCTTGTAAGTGTTATCACTTTCAAATATAGGAATCTTTTTCAGAAAATTTTGTTTCGACAATCGATTACATTTTCATTTCCAAAAAACAATAATTGCCGAAAACAAAATATCAAGATAAATAATATAAAGCCAAAATATTATTTAAATCTGATTTTATATATCATGAAAAATGAGAAATAAAATTTTCTATGTTTTCATACCATTTGTATTTGTTACTCGTCCTACCAGGACATTTTCAAACTAATACAATAAACTGAAATAGTTAACAATTATAACCCTAATTTATCTACAGTGCGGTCCATATGTATGGAATAAATTCATTTTTAGCGTTATTATGTACTATGTGAGAAAACCTGGAACATGTCGATTTTTATTCTTAAATTGACAATTTACAGTATGAAAATATTATCCCCCCCCCAAGCACTCCTTCTGAATTATAAGCATCCTCTCGAAAATTTTAAATAGCAAAGGGAGTCGTGTGGCACCTTGTTGGAAAGGGATTTTAATCCTCTGTTCAGCAATATGAAGTTTTTTGAGTTTGGTTCAATCATAATTGAGAAAATCAATTTTTAGGATGTAAAATTTTATGAATGTCTCTAGGTATCACAAAACTTTATGTAGAATGAAAATAATAATACCACATAATATTTAGAATATATTTTCAATGTAATTTACAAATAAATTAAATGTTCAAAATGACCACCATCAAATTTTGGAATTCTTGTACAACATTTTGTATGACCTCGGGGGTTATTTTGTTAATTTCTTCGGTTATCCTAACTTTTAAATCAGCAATATTATTTGTTCTATTGAAATATACTGTAGATTTTAGATAAACCCATAAAAAGTAATCGAGATGAGTCAAATCGGGGGATCTAGCCGGCCATTCGATCGTTCCACGTCTCCCAATCCACCTACTGGGAAAAACCTCGTTTGAATAATTTCTACTGTACGTAGAAAATGCGGTGGAGCTTCGTCTTGTTAGTAGTAAATAGTTCGAACTATCTCATTTGGATGATCAACGTCAGGAAAATGTATTTGTAATCTAAACACTAAAAAGTTAATCAAAAAATCTAGATAAACCTCACCATTAACAGTGCCCTCAAAAAAATAAGGGGCAATAATTTAATTGTTAATGATATCAGCCCAAACGTTAACTTTTTTGGGATATTAAGTGTGAGTCGCATACATCCATTTATTTATATTATTGTCGGCGGCAAGTTCTCGAGTTGTCTTATGCGGATTTTCCTGAATCTCTAGAAGTACATCTAACTTTTTTTCATCAGTAAATTGAACATTTCTGCCTGGTTTTCCAATATTTTTTACATGTCCAGTTTCACGAAACTTTTTTTCAATTTTGCTAACTGTAGACTGCGACACGTGTTGACCAGGGTATTTATTATTAAAAATTTTACAAACCTCCTTTTGAGTTCTTGTTTTATTGCCACAACCAACCATAATTAAGATGTCTATTCTTTGAGTTTGGACAAATGAGTCATAATTAAATTTAATACGCCCACAAATATTATACTGACGTCTTTTAGTAACTTTAAATACCTAAATGACAACTGCCTACTAGATTCATATCAATTGTTTATTTGGCTTTTTGTCTAATATTTCACTATCTAATAAGTTTTTTTCCAGGATTCAAGGTAAGTAAGGAGTGTGTTACAGGGATGATCTGTTTAATAGATCAGGTTATTGTCAAGAAGTGAATAATGGTGTTTATTTTGAACATTTAATTTAATTGTAAAAATCAATTTTCTCAGTTATGATTGCACCAAACTTGAGAAACTTCATATTGCTGAACAGAGAACTGAAATCCGTTTCCAACAAGGTGCCACATGACCCCCTTTGCTATTCAAAATTTTCGAGGGGTTGCTGGAGGGGGATAATATTTTCATACTGTAAATTGTCAATTTAAAAATGAAAATCGACCTGTTTCAGGTTTTTTTCACATAGCATATAATAACGCTGAAAATGAATTCATTCCATACATATGGACCGCACTCTATATGCCAATACATATTGCAAAATTAATATAGTCTATACAATCTTATATTATGAAAAAAGGGAAACAAACAGGTTGACTCACCAAACATCAGTTATCCATGTCAAAAAAAAAGATCAAAATATTTGTAACAGACAACATAGGTACGATCGAAAATGAGGACTAACCAAATGAAAACACATACAAACAACCACAGACACATTAAAAATGAATACGATATCACGGGAGACAACTGATTAGAATTAGACGTTTTTATTTGCCATTTTTAATAAATTTTATAAACTACAGAAGGATATCAGATTACACAGGATGGTGGAAATTTCTCTGTATTAAATTGTTGAGGAATCCGATTCAATAAATTGAAAAAATCACTGTTCAGTCCTTCTATGTCCTGATATTTGGTAAGTCTACCTGTTTGTTTCTCTTTTGTATAATATAATATTGTATAAACTGGGTATATTAATTTTGCAGTACTCATTGGCATATATACTGTTTACTTATAAAATTATTTTATTATAGAGCCCTGAAGATGGATTTATTAAAATACGAAACGTTGGCAAGAACTAAATTGTTCATCTACAAACTTTCTGATCCCTTTCTCAATCAACAAAAAAAACGCGTTTGAAAATATTATTTGGATCACTAGACCTTGCAGAGGGAATTCATAATTTTGGTTTTAGGATTATTCTTTTTACAAATTGGCCTTTTTTGTATTCAATTCTCCAGATATTCATTAGTAGTAATTCAAAAAGTAATACAAACTATGAAACAACAAAAAAATCAATTGGCGCTCCGAGGCGACTTGATAGATTCCAGTGGCGCATTTGCTTTTCCAGCTGCAGGAAAACCCGGAAAAATCTGCAGCACCACATCATCTGGAAATCTCGATCCACTGATGTCGTCTCTTCCATAAAACAGAGGCTCAAAATAATTCAAAACATCACCAGAAAATTTTGTGACACGACTATCGTCAAACTCAAGCCGGTCCGTTTCATTCTTGACCAAAGCGTAATAATGCCCAGACTCAATGCCAGACCCACAGTGAACAATGACTGCATGAAGATTATAATAGTGGTCTGCTAGATTAAAGAGTGAATCTATATCTAAGCTTCGTTAGATTTTTGTGCTTCTGTCTGAGGTTGAGTCATGTTGAGAGATTACCAGTGTTATTATTAGATTGACTGGTGCCTCAGCTATACTTGTTGTCCTATTATAGTCAGTTAATTTTGCGCAAATTCGGCAATACAGTTGATCATCACCCGTTGAAAGTTCTATTTTCAGATGATTCAACAACGAGATTTGCACGGACTGGTTATCAGTCATAGCAGGAAACGCTAGTTGGACTTTTAGAAAGTCACATACGTTTTTGCTAACTCTTGAACATGTACTACAAACTAAACTAGTGAGGATTTTTCCAGCAAAAGATCTACGAACACAAAACGAGGTAGACTGTACAGATTCATTCAATCCAGAACGGTGAGGAGTATTGAATCTGCTATTTTCATGTTCTCGAAGAGTATGCAACAAGAACCCCAAGGATTCGGAACAATCCGCTTGTTGTCCTGAAGAGTATCTAGTGAAATTCAAAGATTCTAGGAAATCGGTTGGTGGGAAAGATGAAACATTCTTACGAAATTGCAGCAGCTTGAACATGTGTTTGAGCTTGGTGAATAAGTAGTAAACATTCTCGTTCTCGTTGAACCGTCGTACTTAAAATTCTCCGTCATGAACAACACTTGTAAAATGCTGTTCATGTAGCAAGTGTTTTCTGAATTATCTAAACCAATTTTCTTCACAAGATTTTCAGGAAAACTGTCTACTTATTCCCAAAAAAACAGGTTTTACAGAATCTGCATCTGAATCATTTCTCGAACTGCGGTCGATCCTTCCAAGTGTAAAATGCTGTTCATGTAGCAAGTGTTTCCTAAATTATCTAAACCAATTTTCTTCGCAAGATTTTCAGGAAAACTGTCTACTTATTCGCAAAAAAACAGGTCTTACAGAATCTGCATCTGAACCATTTCTCGAACTGCGGTCGATCCTTCCAAGTGAGGAAGGGTTTCGTAGAGGGATCGATTCGGCTCTTGCTCCATGAAGCACATCTATTATTCGTTATTTTTGATTCATTTGATTTCCACAAAGTTGCGAAGTTTCTGTTATTACCACAGCGAAATTATTCAATACCCGTGCCATATTGACTTCTATATCGCATTGATGGAAATCAATTATCTCTCTCAGACTATTCAGAAAACATCCCAAGCTTGGTTGTTAACATCGGTCGATAGTTGCACAAGTACCATGTAATCCTATAGTAATTGGGGAAATTTCAACGGATTTGAATCAGCATCAAGGATAAAACAGCTTCCAAACTGTTCTTATAATAAATCCTAATTCAAATATTTGGTGGACGGTAGGATTAACTTGAATTCAATTTCAGTGAAGTTTGCAAATATTTTCATTATCTCATTAGCATTAATCTCTTGCGAATATCTGTGAATCCATCCAGGCTGGAATTATTAGGTTCAAAAATATGAAGTGTGGCGTTTGCAAAAGTTAGCAGGGTTGAAAGACATAGATAATTCGTTGAGTTGGAGTAAAGTTTGAGAATATCGGAGTTGGTGATTCCTCCACAAAGAAAACATTATCGTCAGATCAACCAGATACCCGTTGATTCAATAATATACTCCGAAAAAATGGTGCAGGTACTTCAGGCAGTCACAACTATACTTTTGTTGATCGAGTTGATTCTATTGCTGAGAATATAAAAATTTGGTGGATATCAAAGGGTTATATTGATATATCACCTATATGTGACTCTGAGTCACTGATATGTTTTTCATTCTCAGTAGAAAGTCTTCTCTTTTATTTCAAGTTATCCTTGGTTTGAAAGGTACATAAACATAGAAACTAAATTCTTTCAGAATTGGAGTAATTATGCCGTATCTGATGACTGTCAATAATACTTCAATAATTAACTGAATGAGATTGGTCACATCCGAATAGATTTACCACCTTGTAGTAATACTTACTATAGCTATGACGCGCAAGTTTCTTGACCCTGGTTTGTCATTATACTTCGTAAGCTGTAGATCGCCTCTAGGATGGATATCCAATCCTGAACTGAAAGCCACTCTTTTTGTATCGGGATAAAGGGTGGGATGTAAATATATTCGAATGTTACCAATCTAGTATAATTTGGATTGAACTTCCTTGGGTAAGTAGTTTAATCCTTAATTATATTTCAATTTGGTCACATCCGAATAGATTTACTACCTTGTAGATGTTTAAAGATTCTAAGGTGATCTTTGAGTTTCAGGTTTTGAATATCCACATGACATCATTTTATAAAAATTTGTATTCGCTAAGTAGTGAAAAAAATTATATGTAATGCAACATTAAGAGTAATAATATATCCGAATTCCACAAAATGTAAACATTTACAGCAAAAATAAACGGAAATTACAACGTGATATAATACAATATGTCAACACCAGTGGATAAATTTGAATATTTTTCAGATAATTCACAAAACAGTCGTTCGAAACCAAAGGTCTGTTGGTAGAATTTATTGAAGGTATCTGACCTTGTAGACCAACCTGCAGTTCTGTGTTCATCACCGATCTATTGGAAGCTGATGAAGCAGCTTGTCTCGTGCTGTGTCCTTTGAGAATGGCAGTATACACGCCACTTTGTCGCAAACCCTCTTCTATCCATCTGCTCAGAGTTTATGACGTAGCGAGGTGGTGAGGTTTTGCAATAATCAAAAGAAAATGCCTTGGTTGTGGAGTTTTGGACTTGGAAGTTTCAAGGATGTCTGTTAAACGAATTTCACTTTTATATTTCAGGATGAGAATATTCTTTGAATGAATAGTGCCTGATATCTACACTCTTTTCAGAAATCTGCCCACTGTACTACATTTTCCAGCTTCCGAACTTAGATTAAGAGCCGATCTGCTGGTATTTATAGAAGAATAATTTACTCCATTTTCTAGTTCGCCATTCAGAAATTCTGAGATATCCTTAGTTTCTGAGTAGAATATATCTTTCTCACCCTTGCAGAATTTCCACCACTCAATGTGAGTCGAGTTATATTGTTTTCGAGTATTATGACTCAATGACGCTGTCATGGTGTCTATGACTGATGTAGTAATCTGTTTTCTGCTGAAGGCTTTCCTGATAAAATGGCTGCTCCCAAGATAAGCTGCCTCCAAAGCTGTTGGGGTTTTCTGAAAGGCGACATGAGTAATGAGGGTTTTTTAATCTTACTGGAGTTTTTTCTCAACATCAAACCGTTATTTTTAAAATCTCGACACGTGTTTCTATCACCAAGTGATCATCCTCAAGAGGAAGATTCAACTAACTTTTAAATACAAATGTTGTCTTATTTATAACTTACATACCAACCTATGTCACTTACTTGCGTAGCAGTATTCCTAATCTTCTGATAACTAAAATATTATTTCAACAGGTTATATAGTGAACTATCTGGAATTGGCCCACTATTATTGTTATCTCTACTTATTTCTGAGCTCCCTTAGGCATCTAGATGCCTGTTGTTGTTAACTTGTCTAACTAATATTAGTGAACTACAGTCTAAGGAATGATTTTGTTGCAACATATGATGGGCGACTGCTGATTTTTCTGTTATTCCATATTTTAATTGTGCTAGGTGTTCTTTATATCTTATTTTATTAGATCCTCTTGTATGTCCATAATATTTCGCATCGCAGTCCTTACTTTGATTTCGTGGATTCCAGACTTTTCTGAATTCTCGATTTTGTCCTTCGGATTCCCTAACAACCTCTGTAGTGTATTACTTATTTTGAATACCAACTTTATGTTATGTTCCAAAGTTCTTCGTATATTGGTGGTACCACCAATACTCTGTTCCAAAGTTTTATAACCTTGATTCTTCATCAGCCTCACGATTTTCTTAATGATTGAACGCATAAATCACTATTTGTTTTTGCTGAAACCACTGCCATATCTTTTTAGTTATCTCATTCAGATGTTTATAATTTACACCCCGCATTCTATTAATATAGGATACGGCTGTAGTGTTGTCTATACGTACTTAGATATGGCAATAGAAATGATCTTCTGTGAAGCTTTTGAGTTCATAAAAAGCGGCTTATAGCTCGAGATAACTGATATGGTGTTTTATTTCGTCAGGTTTCCAGCACCATTTTTCTTTTTGATTATCAATGTTATTCATCCACCAATTGAGATAGCTTGACATATTTTTTGATATTTCCATATACTCATCATAATTAGAGAGCCATAAATTTTTGTCTCTCAAACTGCTTTGTATATATCCACCCGTATTAAGCGGCTGGACAGATTGATATAAGGAATCCTAAATTCTAAAATGAACGTATTTTCGAATATTTATATATACGCTAGAGATAGAAATATTTGAAAAAAGTGATGAATATATGTTGAACAACATTATATCGGAACTGACATCAGAATATGGAAAAAATAGTGGTACATTGGTAAATAAATGATTGAAAAAAGAGAAAATTCATCTGAAATCATCTGATACCTAATTACTTGGCAACACTGCACGAGTGGTAAAGTTTGACAACTTTGACATTTGTTTATGTACTATTGGGTTTATATTGAAAATACCTATTATTTTTTACGAATTATCCAATGTTATTTGAAAAAACAGCAGTAAATAGGTGAATGAAGGTGCAGTTACTGTGTTGGCTACAAAAAAGACAGTTTATAGTGTTGTACAGATTGCTAGAGTGACATTTCCCAAAACCTCCATTTTGTTAACTAAAAAAGATCATATTTCTCAAAGTTATTTTTTCCGTACGAAAATTTCGCTTGCTATATTGTTTTTTTCATGTTTTGAATCATCTATGCAAGTTTCATGAAGATCCTGAAAGTTACCGTATTCGCTTCCTTTACCCGGAGCTCCAACAATGTCTATTCCACATGTGAGCTTGCTGTTATTTTTCATTTGCAATTACTCGATTTGGCCTAGAACAGAATCAATTATAACAGTTACTAACTTGAGCTGATGTTTAGTTCTTTTCCCAGTTTTCTCATTTTCCGTTCGAGCATTTCAAACTCTTTTAATCTGCTTTCATTTGCTTTCTTTCACATTTATTTTCCCAACTATTTTATTCACTTTTTATTTCTACCGACACGCCTAAGCGCAACAAGTATAATGACTCAAACCAGGGCCAAGAAACACGCCAAAAAGTTTTTATCTTTGAATTGACGCGTCATAGCTAAAGAAAGAATTACTACAAAGTGGTAAATCTATTCGGATGTGACCAAATCGAAATTTAATTATTAAATCCTATCAATCTCCAATTGAAAATCCTCCCAATCTTCGGAAATGTAACAGATCCCAACCAAAATAATTAGCTGTCTCTGATCTGCTTAAACGTATTATACGTGAGATAATCGAAAAAATCAATACGTTGGGTTCTCGTTAACATCGTTATTTTGGGATTATGTTTCATCCTTTGTCGCATTTTTAAAAAGCAATCAGATATATTCTTGTTCAGTTCCGTCCTAAATTATCAACGAAATAAAATAATCCGATACCTAGTGATGAAATCCTTATATTAGGTACCACAATTGTTCGTAATTGTTATTATGAAATTAATTTGCAGGAAATTTTGTATGTGAAGAATTTTGATGATTATTGAAATATTTTATCGAATAGGGATCTTGTTCCTTTCAACTCGATGTTCATCGTCTGATTTCATTGTGTGTTCTGACAATTTTGATGCTGTTGATTTTCGTTTTTTGATGCAATCTTCATGTTATTTTCACGCACTTTCAGTGGTCTTGAAGTTTCACTAATATAACTTCAAGGTATATTATAGATGTAATTTCTTGTTTTTCTTTCTATTACTTCTTTTGTTTTGTTCTGTTTTGTTTCTTTTAAGATCCCAATGTATTTGTTCTTTTGTAAGAAGTTCTAGCATTATATCTGTTTCTTATTCGTCTCATTCTTCCAGATAGTCCTAGAATATGATATATAATGTAACTTGTGAAAGGTGTTGACGATGGTTGATTCGGTAATTTTTGATTTTTGGGTTGTTGAATTGTAAGGTCATTTGGTTTCCAATTGACTCTTTATTTGCTATTGAATTTTCTGTTAAATCTAGACAAGCGTTTTCTTCAAGAACATATTTTAGTATCATTGACACATCTTTATCAATCAAAATTTTCAGCTGTTTTAATCATTCATTATACCTTTTTCAACGCACGGATGATAGTTTGATATACCCTGGAGAATCAAATGATTTGAACGAAAAAATAACTTTTTAAAAAGAATTTATTTTACAAACTAGAGACGACTGTCTCCTATTAGAGCTACAAACAGAATAATATTCAATGTTAATGTAAACTGGATGCTAACTGCATGTCGAGATAAGGGATTCCTGAAATATCTCTTAGTCAGCTGAATCTCCGTGTGAATGGCCGTGTCGTGAGAACTATGACC
>WOGR01009943.1:0-11122 GCA_015342045.1 Leptinotarsa lineolata | reverse complement strand
TCTAAGAAGATCGCGCCGGTGCTGTGTCCTTTGCGGCCCAGGTTGAAGCCTTCTGCCGCAAAGTCTACCACCCTTAGGACTTGTAGCTCTGTTGAGTGTTGAGATCGGAAACCGAACTGTTCGTCTGGTAGGATCCCTAGGTCGCTGGTTGCTACCCAATTATGTTGATACCCACATTAAATACTGATGTCGTACTGCCATCGCCCTCTGGTGGTCAGGGTAAGTACTAAAAATTTTACGTGACACGAAAATGCCACTTTTGAACTTCTGTGGGCTTAGTATTCTTTGGTGAAAGCTTTGTATACATACTATGAGTGGCGGCGCAAGACGTAAATTCAATGTAGGCAAGGTAAATTTGGCGGAACCCTCTGATGGTGCAAGAAGGGTTTATAAAATAAAAAAAGCCTTTGAAATTAAACAATTTTTTAATCCTTGAGAAACACCAAAAGTTTTACTTATGTACTTTTTTGGAACATTAAACAACAAAATTAAAAATAAAAAAATTACAGGCTCAAAAGTAATAAAAACACATTATGTCTAGGTAGGCGTATTGAAACCACAGTCAAGTCATTAACACTAGGAATATTCACTCATTTTACTTCAATTAAAGAAACTAAAATTTTCTCTTTCTTTTTGCTTGAACAGATTTCCATTTTCTCCCTTCAAGTAGATCTCTCTCCGATATTATATCCGTAACCTGTAAAAAAATAACATTTGTATGAACTAGTTTCTTCAAGTATAATTAACTCATAAGAAGTGAACCAATTCGTTTGAAAAAAACGGATGAATATAATACATATTACTTTTTATATTACCTACTTTAGTATTTCCCTAACCTAATATATGTTTAATACAATATAATAAGCATAATGAAAAAAAAAAGTGGATTCTAGTACAAAAAATCGAAAATATGAAACACATAATAGACATAATTTTCAATCATGTAATGTTTTGCAAAGAAAACTATAAAAAAATACAAGTGCAAGTATAATAAATACTTCTTACCTCATTCTTGATAAATAAATAAACACAGGTGTTATCATTTTTTTTCACGACACAATCTGAATTTCTAATTATTAAACACGTGTAAAATCAGAATTTCAACTACGTCTATTTGATTTTACAAACTACACCTAACGATTTGATTTTCACAAACTTTATTTTCAAAATATGTCACATATTCCGCCGCCACAGTAGCTTTTTCGTAGTGAATAACCAAACATATATTTGAATAAGGAAAGCGACATCTAGGTTTCGTTATTCGAATCATGATTATTGCCACAAAACCGTAATTACAGTAAGGGTATTCACAGATTTTCAAAATAATTAAAAACAATATATTTGTTTCCTTTCGCATATCTTTACATATACAATTCTACTGTACGTGTGTATGTCATTGAACTTCTCCTAAACGGCAGATGGCGCTGCAGTCGGTATCTCGACTAATCGCTTGAAATATCATGCAGGACTGTTAGGCCGAACGAAGTTCGTCAGATCATCTAGTATAACTTGAAAATCAAATGCAAAAGGCTAGAAAGCGACCCTGTGAGTGACGACGTTACAGCGTTGTAGCGTCACCTCGTTCAATGATGGCCATACGTTAACAGTGTTGACACATTTCTGCTATGTTCATAGAGAATTCAAAATAAGGGATACTCCCAATTTTCCGCGAAAAAGTTGACTGAAAGTTGTGGTATTTGTTTGGTATTCCAAGCCTCTTGATTGTATCTGCGATACTCGAGAAACTCTAGAATGAATCCTGATGTACATGTTTAAGAATACTCGGAACTGTTTGTTTCTGATAGTGATGGTAGTGTAGAAAACGAAATACCAAATTCAGTACTAGAATCCTGTCTGTTGCTATTTCACACAAATTTTCCCAAGTCAGCTTCTTCTTTGCTATTCCTTCTTTCAAGTGTATTGACAATTCCTATACAATTTTATATCGTCTCTGGAAATGAAGTATTATATTATAACAATTATGTAGCATGTCATCAACTGGGAAGAAATTTCTTTACCAGCTCCCTTTAAAAACGCAAGGAGTATTTCAATCAAACCACTAGTAAAAATCCGTCAAATTTATTCCACTAAAAAAACAAAACTGTACAACCTTAATCGTTACAAATCAAAATCAGTCAAGAGTATAAACAGAAAAAATAAAATCATCTTATGCACTGTTTCAGTGCACTGGGCTTAGCCCTAACTTTCTCTGCACCACTGCTCTTCGTCGGATTTTTAGTGAAGCACTTCCACAACCTCAAGGTTTCGTCTGCTCCAGCTGACAGGAATGTAGATCCATCTGGAGACATGGCGAGGTGGAGCACTCTCGCGGTGTGTCCAGTGAGCTCAGTCACTTTAGTCATTCCGGGGTACTTCCAGATGATGATCTCATTGTTGGCGAAACCATGTCCAGAGACCAATTCTTTGTAGTTGGTAGACCAGAGTAAGGCGCACACCTGAAAAATCATGACTCAGCTGATATCGAAATAGGTATCCATAGACAAGTAAAGGAAGTTTTGCCAACCCAATCACTTATAGGGGAACCACATATGTCGGATAGCTGAAAATATTGATTAACGCTCATGGCGCCATCTGTTGTACGTTGTTAAAACTCATCAGCTATTTTTGTATTCCGTCATGAGTAGTGAATTTCGTCTGTTTAGAGATTCAACCTATGTATATTATTACAACAGAATGTTTCCCAGTAGTTTTTTGTTGCCGCTTTTTTTAAAAAGTTTCGTATGTGTAATATATCTTATTGTAGAGGGTACGTGACAAATATTTTGATCACGTTAAAGATGATAGAATTCACACAAGTAGAAAGTTTTCCATTAGAAGTTTCATTTTTTTCAGATATAAGATGGAACTTCCAAAAAGTGCAATGAAAAACTTTGATTTTCTGTTTTTGTTATGTCATTACTGTAGTTAGGGTGTTCTGTGTCATTACTGTCACTTGTCATTTTTGTTTGAGTAAATGTGTCTTCCCTATATAGGAGTGGGTTGCTCTAAAATCTATCTTACAGTTTACCTAAGTTGATACCTCAGCAAAGTCTTACCTGTGATCTGGTGTCTATTGCATTTATGCAAGCGCCTGTATTGCAATTCCAGAATCGTATATGACGATCCGCGGTTCCTCCTCCACTAGCGAGTAAATGTGGTTGCCAGGGGCACCAAGCCAGGGCTTTCACGGCTGCTTGGTGGGCCGTGAAACTGTGTAGAGGGGTGGTGTTGGAATGGTACCCTCCGTTAACCTTAAATTCGCATCAATATTTCAGTCAAAATATGACCATATCCCACAATCTCAAGAGATATTGACTCAAGAGTCCTGACAGCCACATATTAGGTTATCGAATCCCATAAATTTTCCAGCAGCAATCCAACTCCCATTAAAAATACTATGAACTGAACCGTTTTGAATCGTATATTGCCAAAAACAGGTAACCTATTTTACAATTTTCATCATTGAGATGAGTTCTATGGGAGTTCAATTTGCTGTATTTTTCAATATTCAATAGCATGAGTGGGTAAGAAATAACGAGAGAAGTAGTTTACATTAAATTACTGGCATCCAAAATAATAAATAAATATCGTTACAACATAACTGAATATCAAGGCGTTTGTTTGGTATAAGTAATATTCTATAGTACAACTCCATAATAGTCGGCAATAAATTCTCAGAAATATTGCACTAAAACGAGAACATTTTGTCACGGTTGTGATTCTATATTTTTTATAGTAATTTTTCATCATCTATTTAGTATAATTTCCGTACGCCACTGCAATAGACAGATCAACGCAAAAACGCGTCATTTCAGAGAATTCAGTACTTATTATTTTGGAATTATAGTATAGTAGCTGATCCTATTTGTAAAAGTCATAAAATTGAAAGAGAGGAAGGTAAAAATATATCATGGCCGGCAGCATGGTACCAGAACCTTATGCCATAAGTTGAAAAAAAAGAAGAGAAAGAAATTAAATGTTTCATGACAACATAGCCCCGCCCCTAAAGGCCACAATTACAAAAAAAAAAGAAGAAGATTAAGAAACGTCAAAGTCCTAACCTGTTAAAACTATTTAAAAGATTTGTTTACGAAATTACTAACACCCCCAAACTGTAATCATGAGAAGAGGCATCGGTTTGGGGGCCATTAAAAAAAACAAACTAGAACAAGAAAGATACAGGGACAAAGGAAATGAAATCCAGGAATCGCAGTTCGAACAAATGACCAAGCAAATGGAAGTTTTCAAAACGAATTTAGAGGAGTTCGCCTCCAAACACAAAAACGAGATCCGGAAAAACCCTGAGTTTAGGAAACAGTTCCAGGAGATGTGCGCGAGCATAGGCGTCGACCCGTTATCATCCGGAAAGGGATTCTGGTCCGTGCTGGGCATCGGAGACTTTTACTATGAGCTGGCGGTTCAAATCGTCGAAGTATGCCTGGCCACAAATGCCAAAAATGGTGGCCTCATAGGTAAAAGTGTATATACGTCTATTAGTGATTAAGGTCTGTCACCACAAACATGTATTTAAATTGTGAGCTCTATGCTTTGCCGACAAGAATCTTCAATAACAAACACTTTTCTCAATCACCGACTTGGTTGGTAAAACACCATTGCACTTGCGGTGGTGATTGGGAAAAGTGCTTGTATTTGGATTTATTCTACGCCAGAGATTACAGTTTAATATTTCATTATAAGAATCTTATTCTTTGGGCAATGAACTATATCTTGATTGACTGATTGGTCATAGGTCTTGACGAACTGCGAAAGAAACTCATTCGAGCGAGAGGGCAGAGCAAGTCCCACCAAGAAATAACGCAAGATGATCTGATAAGAGCAGCGGGCAAGTTGAAAGTCTTTGGCAATGGTTTCAACGTGATACCCATGGGCAAAGACAAGTACATGGTGCAATCGGTACCGGGGGAATTGAGCATGGACCATTCGACGATACTGCAACAAGCTGAGAAGAACCAAGCTTGCTTATCGGTGACCTACCTGCAGAAGAACTTGAATTGGGAGACGGAGAGAAGTCGCAACGCTCTGGAACATATGGTGAACCAGGGGCTAGCTTGGATCGATCTCCAGAGTACCCAAGATAAGCTTTACTACTTTCCTAGTCTGTTTACTGCCTGCGTTAATGCTTGAAAGTAATATATTTGTATACTGTATGGCTATGTTTCATTTCTTACTTTACATGGGATGTTTCTTCCCCGCTTGGAGCTTTGTTCACGAGATGGGGCTGTTACTAGTTAACAATCTTTCTCTTAAACGAAGGTTTCATACATGCGGTCGAGCCACGTTGAAGTTACCTGAGTACCAGGCACTTTGCTGTCTGTTCACTTTGAATTTGGCAATTACCAGTTCATTAACTGATTATTGGCTATCACAGGTTCATAAATATATTATTGGCATAGCCAATATTCGGTTCATAACCCGGTTTATGAACCGATTATTGGCTGTGGTTAAATTCTCATAAGTTCACTTTTAATTTTGAAAAATTTGCCTATTACCGGTTCATAAACGGATTATTGGCTATTAGAGGTTCATAATCCCATTATTGGCATAGCCAATATTCGGTTCATAACCCGGGAACCGATTATTGGCTGTGGTTGAATTCTCACAAGTTCAATTTTGAAAAATTTGGCCTATTATCGGTTAATAAACCCATTATCGACATAGCCAATAACCGGTTCACAAACCGGTTTATGAACCGATTATTGGCTGTGGTTAAATTCTCACAAGTTCACTTTTAATTTTTAAAAATTTGCCTATTACCGGTTCCTAAACGGATTATTGGCTATTAGAGGTTCATAATCCCATTATTGGCTGTGGTTAAATTCTCACAAGTTCAGTTTCAATTTTGAAAAATTTGGCCTATTATCGGTTAATAAACCCGTTATCGACATAGCCAATAACCGGTTCACAAACCGGTTTATAAACCGATTATTGGCTTTGGTTGAATTCTCACAAGTTCTTTTAATTTTGAAAAACTAGGCTATTTCCGCTTCATAAACGGATTATTGGCGATTAGAGGTTCATAATTCCATTACTGGCATAGCCAATATTCGGTTCATAACCCGGTTTATAAACCGATTATTGGCTATGGTTGAATTCTCACAAGTTCACTTTTAATTTTGAAAAATTTGCCTATTACCGGTTCATAAACGGATTATTGTCTATTAGAGGTTCATAATCCCATTATTGGCATCGCCAATATTCGGTTCATAACCCGGTTTATGAACCGATTATTGGCTGTGGTTAAATTCTCACAAGTTCACTTTTATTTTTGAAAAATTTGCCTATTACCGGTTCATAAACGGATTATTGGCTATTAGAGATCCATAAACCTATTATTGGCATAGCCAATATTCGGTTCATAACCCGGTTTATAAACCGATTATTGGCTGTGGTTAAATTCTCACAAGTTCACTTTTAATTTTGAAAAATTTGGCCTATTATCGGTTAATAAACCCATTATTGACACAGCCAATATTCGGTTCATAAACTGGTTAATGAACCGATTATTGGCTATAAACTGGTTTATGAACCGATTATTGGCTATGGTTAAATTCTCATAAGTTCACTTTTAATTTTGAAAAATTTGCCCATTACCGGTTCATAAACGGATTATCGACTATTAGAGATTCATAATCCCATTATTGGCATAGCCAATATTTGGTTCATAACCCAGTTTATGAACCGATTATTGGCAGAGCCAATATTCGGTTCATAACCCGGTTTATGAACCGATTATTGGCTGTGGTTAAATTCTCATAAGTTCAGTTTCAATTATGAAAAATTTGGCCTATTATCGGTTAATAAACCCATTATTGACATAGCCAATAATCGGTTCATAAACCGGTTTATGAACTGATTATTGGCTGTGGCTGAATTCTCACAAGTTGTTTTAATTTTGGAAAATTTCGTTTTCAAAAACTCACCGCCTGCCAAATATTCAGAACATTATCGTTTCCACCGCTAGCCAGATACTTCCCGTCCGTGGACCATTTGAGCCCGCAAACTTCTTGAGTGTGTCCCGATAGTGTACCAATTCTGTGTTCCCTCTGTCGTACGTCGTGATGAATGATCTGTCCGCTACGGCAACCGCTCGATAAGACGAAAGAGTTCCAAGACAGAGAGCCGACTCGGGCAGAGTGGCCTTCCATAATTCGCAGCTTCTTGGCTCTTTCACAGTCCCAGAGATCCACGGTACCTACATCGTACAATCAAATTGTTGTTATTATAAGTTGTAGCATTACTTTACTCTGGCTATATATTGAACAGCACCACTATTCTATTAGTAGGTTGTATTCTCACCATTTGTGTTGCCCACGGCTAAGCAGTTTCCGTCTTGGGTCCAGGACAGGGAGCAAACATAGTCGTTACCTTCCAATTCCAGTAACTGGTCGATGTTGCCAGTTCCTAGAAAAAATGTCTTGTTCAACTGGTTTTCCAAACAGCCACCAAGTCCACCAGATTTAGCCCCACAGTGGGTTCAGATTAAATCTGTACAATCAAGGCTTGCATTCAACTAGCAAAATAAGATAAGAGGTGCTACAAATGTAGACATCAACATATTTGAAGCAGTGGAGCAACTCAAGAATTAGTTTCACTTGTTGCCATATAACTTTAACAAACTAACCCGGTTTAAAACTAGGGTAAATTTGAACGCGTACATAGCATCAAAATGCCTAATTTCAGTACTTTCTCAAACCTGTGATAGCCTGATAAAAAGGACCTCATATCACACAATTACTTTCAAAGACCCAGAGTTTTGGGAAATGTTATTTGATAACATTTATTTACATTCGAATGAAGCATGTTTATATCACACCAATGAGACATTGAGTAATAGCTGTGGTATATGGCATCTGAAACATCATTTACAAAAAGAATGAAGAGTATTGGGCCGATATGTGATCCTTGAGGAACACCAGATGATACAGAACTTTGTGATATGATGATAGTGCTAGGAGCTTAGAAATGGAAACATCATTATTTACCCTCTTGAAGGCTTTAGAGAAATCAGTTTATATAGAGTCAACCTGGATGTTTTTCCTCTATGTTATTCAAAAGAAAATGTTGATAAGGCAATAAATTCATAGTGGTAGATCTACCATATATAAAGCTATGTTGATGTTCTTTTATTATGTTTTTTGAATCGAATGTGAGTGTTTTAGTTATCAGAGTCCAGTAATTTGGAAATTTCAGATTGCTTGCTCACTGGATGGTAGTTTTTAATGTTTTCTCCATCTCCAGATTCGTGGATTGGAGTTGAGAAACCTTTGCTTCCAGAATCACAGAAAGGTTCTCAGGGATGAAGATTGAATATTTTTTGTAAGGGTTTTGTTAGAGTGAATATGCAGTTTTTTAAAATTGTAAATGAATACCTTTCATGCTCCTGTCAACTTTAATGAGATTATAGGTTGCTCTCACATCCAAGAGGTTTCCCAATTCTCAAGTTATATAAAGAAAACAGTAGTCCTAATATTGAACCTTGTGGAACACACTACATATTTCTCAACAAGACCCGTTCTTATGTACTGCAAACAGTTGGCTAAACCAACAAATAAGCTATATAAAATGACATCGTCATACCTGCATTCCACAAATAAACATGAGAGCCTAGAGCTGCCGCCAGAATATTATTAGGACCCCAGTCGATCAAGTTCAGGTAATAGTCGTCAACAATATCAGGGGCATCCAGAATTCTATCAGGAGCCTGAGGAATGTATCTGCTGCCTTTAGCAGAGGCAGGCGTCTTGGTCTGAGTGTAGATGACTCTCATAGGGTTCTGAAACCCTTCCGGGGCCGAAGGGGCCTTGTTTTTATAAGACAGTATGCGCTGATTGTTGATGTCGCCTCCTCTTAAGTTCTCAGACATCAACCGCCGTAGTTCCTTCTTAGTAGGGCTGTCGCTCTGGTCGTTTTCATCCTGCGTGAGCTTGTAGTGTGCCAGTTCAAAGTTGCTGGCACTTCGTGAAGGGATGAAACGATCTCCGCCAGGCGTTCTCGCTGATTTGTGCGGCGTGGGAGTTTTCGACTTCTTCGGGGTTTTCGATGGAGTCTTACTTCTCAGGTGATCACTTTCGTTACCTTGACAATAATACTTATTTTGTTAAAAAATCTTACATGTCATTATCATGATAAATAGCTCAATATTCACATATACACAAATGAATAACCAGTTAACTACAACTCAAGACTGCTATATGAATCCAGCTTTACCTTTTATCGGCGTTTTCGTCGAATTCAGAGCCGAAGAAGACAATGATCTCAGCTTCGAGGAGTTGTTGGAACTGCTGTTTGATGATCCGGGGTCTCTCTTTTTCTGCCATCGAGGCGCTGGACCATTAACGGGACCGTCCATCGTCAGTATAGTGTTAACGTCGTTCCAAAACTTGAACTGTGACATAATGTCTAAAAGTATTTGTATAACAATATATAAATTAAATCACGTAGGTAGTGTCATAAACTACATGCCAGAAAAACAAGTCGAGATGGCAAATGACCGTTAAGCAAATTCGGATTTTGAATTGATAACTATAATAGGGCCAGTGTACCCAACCTCCACAAATTTTTCTCCCCAAAGCATAAATCAAAAATCCCTAAAATCATAACAGTTACATGAAAATCCCCCTAAAACATAATATTATTGAAAAAATTATAAATAATATATCAATTATAATTATGTCTAAGTACCGTATCGAGGAGAGATACATACGTACTAGAAACTGAATATTTTGAAATAACCACACCGAAGGTTCTGGTAAATGCCCCATGGGAAACTATTTCCCCGGTCGGTTGAGATGAATATGTCGAGATTTCATTTCTAAACTTGGGTTATGTTGGCAAAAG
The DNA here is from genome assembly GCA_015342045.1 of Leptinotarsa lineolata. Lineage (NCBI taxonomy): Eukaryota > Metazoa > Arthropoda > Insecta > Coleoptera > Chrysomelidae > Leptinotarsa > Leptinotarsa lineolata. The sequence continues at coordinate 1,264 of WOGR01009943.1, read as the reverse complement.
TGCACTGATTCAAGTGGCGCTAATTTCGAATAAATTGAATGAGTATTTACTGAATTACAGTTTAACGTAGACTCATAAAAACGGACAAAACTTTGGAAACAACTCAATACAAAAAATAAGAAAAAAATCTCTTAAGGGAAAGCTCTCAAGGAAGTTACAGTTTAAGCGGAACACATCCAGAAATGCAAATGTTTGTGAAAATATTATCATGGATGGTATTATTAACTTTCATCAAGTAACGGCACTCATGAAAAATGAAATGTTGATTGAAATAGTTTTAAAAATTCATAAAAACTGAAATATAAAGATTTACCTTCAATAAAAAAACTAAATCAATCACACACAGACACTGGAAATGCACGTTTATTAAAAACTATGGTACCCAAACAATCCATATAAACTGATAATTGAAAAATAACACCAATCAGAAAGGCTAAAAAATACAGAAATACTCGAACAAAAGTCCATTACAAATAAAAATCCCATTTCTTTACAATGACAGGTAGAACACTCAGAGCAATAAAAAATATATAGAGATGCCCTCCCTATACAAACACAACAGATTTGTAGACAACCGGGATATCCATCTCTCTCACAGTGGAATGTTGACATAATCCTCTGGGCTGGATCCAGGAGCGTGCGAAAAATAAGTTAAGAAATTTAGACGTTTTTATAAATGAATATTTTTAGTTGCAATGATTTTATTATTACAAGCTTTTATTTAACTTCAAATTTTTTGGGTCTATTTTGAACCACTTCCAGTAATATTATTGTAATGCTACTCAAGGGATGTCAAAAATTCATAAGTGAGTACGAATTTTGTGATGTATAGTCGAAATAAACGATATTGTGCACACTTAAAGGTGGCAGCACTCACAAAGGCCAAAAATACAATTCGTGAAAATGATGGGCTGCCAACTGGTCCACGTGGACTCTATAATTGGCGGTTCGTATTGGATAAGTGTTACTAACCAAGTTTTTTGATTAGCTGAAAAGTCGTAAAATTGAATTTGAAGTCATGTTACGGTGACGAATATAAATCGGGGAATGCGAGTATGGTTATCGTTGTCGTGTCTTCAATGTTCAGTTCAGGAACTGATCGCGATTTAGGTGTTGAAATTCGATATTGGTGCAGTTTTAATTACTTAAAATTATTGTTATCTGTTTACATTGTGTCGTCCTTGGACAAGTACTAATAGTAATAACGAGTGTGATAACAACGCAGACTTTTTCCAGTGTAGTGATTCCAATAGCGATGGTGAAC
>WOGR01009942.1:0-11123 GCA_015342045.1 Leptinotarsa lineolata | reverse complement strand
GGTGAATTTCAGCAGTTCGGACTTCCATTGTCTAAAATTTATAAAATGATTTGGAATCCCTGAAATAAACAATACAATTGAAATTTAAAAGAATAGCTAAAAATGGCAAATATATTTAAGCAAAAAACTTGAAAAGAATTCACAGTGAAATAAAATACGAGTGAAAAAAATGAATAAATAAAATAAAATAAATTGATATAATTAAAAGTTGAGTGATTTCAAACCACGTTACTTCACGACGTTTCGATTGTTAGTATCTACAATCGTCTTCGGGTGATGACGATTGAGACGAAAGAGATTGTTTTATCGCAATACCACTGGCGTTATTTGCAATCTCAAACATAAGGATCCCTCAGCTTTAATGAATGACTGCAAGGCTCTTTTCAGGCGGAGAATTCAGAATGCTTTGAGGAAGGATGAATCTATCAAGGTAAATGCCGCCTTCTGTGGAGAACTTGAGATAGTGAAGGGAGACAGAGTACTGACGGAGTACAAGTACTTCACTACTACGAACTCTCTCATATATAGAGATACCACTCTCGACGATTGGTTCGATGAAAAAGTTACAACACCAATACTCAGAGAGCTCGAAGAGTTTCAAGAAAGGGACAGCGGCTGGGCGCTGAAGAAGATCTTGAACTTGGGTGTGAATATTAATAAGTTCACACCGCAGCTGGGATCATCATATATTGAGTTGCCACCTCAGATCTGAAAGAAGCATGCATGTATCAATGTTAAAAATGATAACCAAGATTGCTTTGCCTGGGCTGTCGTTTCTGCTCTGTATCCAGCCGACTATTAGAATCACCCATATAGAATTTCATCTTACCCCCAATATTCAACGGTATTGAAGCTGAACGGTATCCAGTTCCCTATGACTTTCAAGCAGATACCCAACTTTGAGAAGCAGGATAACGTTTCCATCAATGTTTACATCCTTCAAAAGAAATGTGAAACGTTCATTACCCTACCTACATATCTCACAATTGCAAAGAAAGAGAGACGTGAATATACTCCTGATTCAAGACAATTATGATGAATCTGAAACTGCAGTCCGCTATCACTACGTATGGATAAAAAATTTATCAAGGCTCTTATCGAAACAGTTGAGTAAGGAAAATGGTCAAAAGTACTTTTGTAATCGCTGCCTACATTACTTTCGATCCCAAGAGAAATTACAAAAACATACTGAGGATTGCCAGAGAATCAATGAAACAGCCATCAAGATGCCTGAGAAGGGTAAAAACATTCTCAAGTTCAAAAACCATAAAAATAAAGAAAAGGTTCCATTCGTCGTATACGCCGACTTGGAATCCATCTCATGATGATTATCGTGGCCCCGCGCACGAGGGGTGTAATATAAACTACAAAGATAGCCATGTAGTTCCTGTAGTCTTTCACAATTTAAGTGGCTATGATGCACATTTCATCATCACAGATATTTCATCTAGAATGAGGGGTACGATTGACCTGTTACCCATCACTAAAGAAAAGTACATCTCCTTCACGAAATATGTGGCTGAGACTTCAGTGCAGTTTCGATTCATTGATTTATTCAGCTTCATGAATTCATCTCTGGATATGTTAGCATCATACTTGGCAGAGTTTCCTAACGTTAAGGTTCAGTTCTCTAAGTTACCTGAAGACTCGGTTAAATTACTTACTAAGAAGGGGGTCATGCCTTATGATTATATCGATTCCTTCGATAGATTTGATGAAACTTGCTTGCCCCCTATTGATGCCTTCTACAACAAATTAGAAGATAAGCCCTGCCCCCGCAGACTATATCAACGAGCCCAGGATGTGTGGAAAAGTTTCAATTGTCAGACTTTGGGTCAATATGTGGATTTATATATGAAAATAGATATTCTCCTTCTCGCTGACGTATTTGAACAATTTCGTGCAAGCTGCCTCAGGACTCATAATCTGGACCCAGCTCACTACTTCACGCTACCAGGCCTTACGTGGGATGCGATGCTCAAATATACCAAAGGTGAATTGGAACTACTCACCGATCCTGACATGTTCCTCATTGTTGAGCGTGGAATACGAGGTGGGCTCAGCCAAGTTTGCTCAAAAAGGAGATCGCATGCAAATAACAAATACATCAACAATTATGATCCTACCAAACCTACAACATTCATGATGTACTATGATGTCAACAATCAATATGGGTGGGCAATGAGCCAATATCTTCTATATGGAGGCTTTGAATGGACAGATTCCAACTTAGATATCACTCAAATTCCTGATGATGCCGATGAAGGATACATTCTGGAAGTGGACTTGGAATATCTCCAGCATTTGCATAACAAACATAAAGATTTACCATTCTGCCCGGAACATATATGTCCTAAGACAAGAAAACCTCTAGTAAAAGCCAAACAGCTTTCAAAGTTGATGGCTACTTTACAGCCGAAGGAGAAATATTTTAAACATTACAGAGCATTGAAGCAGGCTTTAGCACATGGATTGATATTGAAGAAAATCCATCGAGTGTTGAAATTTAAACAAATTCCGTGGCTGAAGTCCTATATCGATTTGAATACGGAACTACGTACAAAGGCATCAAACGAGTATGAAAAAAATGTATACAAATTAATGAACAACGCAGTCTTCGGCAAAACTATGGAGAACGTTCGGAAGAGGGTTAACATCTGACATCTCACAGAATGGAGTGGTAGATATGGAGCAGGAGCCTACATCACTGAGCCTGAGTTTAAGTCTTGTACCATAGTCAATGGAAACTTGGTGGCTGTTGAGCATAATAAGCTAAAAATTTTCCTAAACAACCCTATATATGTAGGACAGACTATTTTGGATTTGGCGAACATTGGAGACAAAAATTGCCCTTTTATCGCATCGAATTTTTGACATTTTTTAGGTGCGATTTTTGTGTCAATTCTGCATTATTTATCGCATTATATTTTTGTGAAATTTTCGATACGCGCATCAAGATATTATCATAAATTACATTTGGTCTCTTCTTGGCCAACTTCTCCTGATGATGTTAACTTGGTTAAGTGGTCTTCGGGCATGTTCGATCGCACGTTGAAACACTAGATCCTCGTTAGCATTCTTTCCTTTCTCAAACGATGTATTTTGAGGCACCCTATATAAATTTTTCCGTTATGTTAACCTACGCCTGGTCTTCTTCGTCAACTCCTGATGTTGTTAACTTGATCAACGAAGATGCTGCTCAATATCCTTCTGGCATGTTGGATCACACGTTGAAACACTAGATCCTCGTTACCATTCTTTCCTTTCTCAAACGATGTATTTTGAGGCTTCCTATATAAATTTTTCTGTTATGATAACCGATACTTAGTTTTCTTCGTCAACTCCTCCTGATGATGCTAAGTTGATCAACGAAGATGCTGCTCAATGTCCTTCTGGCATGTTGGATCATACGTTGAAACACCAGATCCTCGTTACCATTCTTTTCTTTCTCAAATGATGTATTTTAAGGCACTCTGTACATATTGATATCATGTTCTTTACTTGATGTATTTTTACCACGCCTTCCTCAAATTAAGTATTTTTCGAGACGCCTTGTATATTCCACTCAATGTCCACACAAACGACTACAGAAAATATTCAATTATTCATATACAAAACTGAACACCGTATTTTACGATTCCTTTCTTTTAAAATCATCAGTTGCGGCTCTTTCAAATATATTGATATATTTTCGAATACGGAGGAGCACAAAATTCATTTTCAACATTGGCGGTGACATTATGTACGCTATGACATTGAATTCTTCGCAGTGGATATCTCGTTTGAAGTACTTTTCGAACGAGCACTCTGTCTTGAATATCTCAACAACGACAAAGGTGTCTCAACTTATATGCATCACATTCGTAACCGAACCAAATACAATTGCAATCTTCGAAACGCAAATATTCCCTATAAATGGCTTCATAATATACTACTGAAATGAAGAAAATGCATGCTTCCATGTTCTCCAGTGAAAATTGTAAGGTTAGAGTACCCGCATCACCTCCTATCTTCAATAATAACAAAGTTAGCCTGCTGTCTTTTAAAATTCTGAAAATGCTTAAATATGTTCCTTGACATCGAGACGAATCAATTGATGTCGAAATTATTGAAATCGGACGACCGGAAGTGAAAACAGGAAATAGCCATTTTATTGTAGATTTGGACTCTCCTTGATATGGGCAACCCGAATTCACCATTAGTTTTCTTCTATCTCAATTTGTATAAACCGGAAGTGTTTATTTTCCGATGAATCGTGAAGATCCGAAACTTCGTTGATTAATGTATTGGTCACCATCATCGACGGTAAATAATGCAGTCTTTTTGACATGTTGGATCGCTCGTAAAAATATCAAGCCTTTCCCATCATCGTTATCTCACCCTTCATGTTGCGCGCGCCATCTATGTTTTTTCTCTACTCCTTGCTGATGTAATCACCTTCTCTCTCATACAGAAACTGCATCACTCTTACATACATTGAGTTAGATGTTCCACAAGGTTCCTATCGGAGGTCTGAAAATGACCAGAGATAATGACGATGAGACGAATTATTTCTGCATTCCTCTTCCTTTCATTTGATGTGCTTTACGTGACGATCCGATTATTATCAACGAAGATGTCGCTTGGTGCCCTTCTGGCCGCTATCTTTGTTTTTCCTCTGTCAATAAATTCTGCATTTCTTCTCGTTCCATTCGACGTGCTGTACGCGGCGATGAGACTATTATTAACGAAGATGTCGCTTAGTGCCCTTTAGGCATATGTCTTCTCTACTCTTTGATGACGTAATCACCTTCTTCCTCATATACACATACATATTGCATCGTATAACTTTTACACACACGTCACATTTTCCTCGAGTTGGGTATTCCACAAGGTTCCGCTACGAGGTCTGAAAATGACTAAATTTAAGCTCCATATGAAAAAGCATTGGATTTTGAGCTAGAAACGGGTTTTTTCATATTGAATGGCGTATTTTGAGACACCTTGTACACATGTAAGAATCGCACGTTGAAACGATAGAACCCAGTTGAACTGTCATGTTTTTTTATATAACGTATTTGAGACACCCTATATACATTGAAGAATAACACGGTAAAACGGTAGAGCCCCGTTGAACTGCCATGTTTTTTTCTTGAATGACTTCATTTGAGACACCCTGTAGACATTGAATTCATAGTTTTTTTCTTAAATGATGAACCCTGTATATTTCTATGGCAGCCATTTTTCTATTACGTTGGTAGACATGTTTTTTATTCTTCAACGTATGTGGTCATGTTTTTTCTTTAATCTGATTTTTTCGTTCATTATTACTATTATACCGTTATTTTTAAAATTCAGTCATGTCGACGTATTTCATGACACCCTTTGTACACATTGACGTCATGACGTCTTAAACGATGTATGGCAGCCATGTTTTTTCTATTACGTTGGCAAATATTACCCTCCCGCGTGTTTTCTTTACCCCCACTCCCCCCTTTCCCACCTATCACGAAAACGAAAAACGTATGTGACGTATTTTGAAATGTCATTGTTGAATACCCCCATTGCCCCATTTTCAACCGTTCCTCATTGGGATCGCACATTAAAACGTTAGGCCCCCCTGGCATGTTTTTTTCTTGAATGAGACACCCTGTATATATTAAAGAATCATACGCCAAAACGATAGAGCCCCGTTAAACTGTCATGTTTCCTAAATGCCGCCATGTTTTTTTCTTTAACGCTGACAACAATGGTTTTTTTCTTCTTTAATGACACATATACACCAATCGAGGACCAAATCGAGCTCCAAATCGGGGCCAAAATCGAGGGCCCAAATCGAGGACTAAATCGGGATCTAAATCGGGGGGCCCAAATCGAGGACTAAATTGGAATCCAAATTAGGGGTCCGAATCGAGGGCCAAATCGAGGAATGTTTTTTTCTTTAACGCTGCACACGCTGTGTACTCCACTCAATGCCCGCCGCCATGTTTTTTTCGCTTACCTGCCCTGTTGTTGTCTTTAATGCCACACACGCCTTGTATATTATTGTTTTCATTCCAAGCGCACTCGAATCGTTATCTTTCAAACCGCGATAACGCTGCTCGATTCTCTGTCGTACGCGTGACCTTGAAAGGACCTAAAATCACCAAAATGGACCTTAGCCGTTTTCCCATGTAAATCTCCATAAGGAATGGCTTTGAACTGTTGCTGCCTATTTACTCTGATCCACTTTTCTTCAACAATGGTGTACTGATTTATCAAATTTTAATCTTTACTTTTTTCCGGTAACGAACTGAATCTAATGAAACAGATTGCGATCAACACTGGTTATGATATCAGTCTAGTAGATTCTTTACTCTACAAAATGGTATAAATTCAAAATTCACCTGATCCTAAGGAAGGAGGGGAAAATCACAGAACGATTCCAGCACGGAAAACTAAATTCAACGTAAAGACGGAGTTCAATCATGATTCCAAAACTCATATAATTTTACTAGTGACTGGGTATTTCTACCTGTATTCACCTGCAGTTACTGGGAAATACTTATATCCGCTCTCGGTAGATAGTAAAATCTACACTAGAGTTATTTACCTGATCAAACAGTAGATCTAATCAATGTATTTAGAATATAAAATATTTCAATCTGAAAGCAGTTGATCAAATCCTGCTTGAGGAAGTGAGAGTATAGCGAAACACGTGTCGCGGTTTGGTATACCTTATTATTGAAGTAAAAATGAAAGTTTGATATATGAAACAGCCAATACAGATTCGAACAGCAAAACATGTGATGAATTACAAGAGGCGGGTGAGTCAAGCATGCCTACTCTACCTGTTTAGCGTTATTGGAGGATCTATGTAAATGCAAGGTGTCTCCAAACATACGGGTGACGGGTTGCTCTAGCGTATTGTTACCAGTTGGCGTTGCTGAACCAGTGGAGGACATCATTTTGCCACTGGTTGGGGTTGTCGGGTTGTTGTTGTGTTGAGACGATCCACCAGCGTCACTTCTATGTGTTGGCGATCTGTAAATATATATCCCAAGGTCATATCGGAACTAAATCAGTGTTACTTGATAGAGGTTGGTGAAACTTTGAAATTATGTTCTCGCTTGAAATCATAAGAAGAATATGTTTATTGCTCAATAAATAAAATGTAACACTACTAGTATTCCAATACATCTTTTTCAAAAAAAAACAACAAGTAATATTTATTTCACTTGGTCGATCATTTCAATGGCCAATGGAAGAGTGATTTCCTGGAATATGAATGTAATAATTAGATAGGAATTCTGAAAAAGAACATGAAGAATAATAACCATCGATATTTTTGTATCATATTTTCATTTTTATTCTCAATACATTTCGAAGTAGTGTTTGTTTATGAATATGATAGATAACGGAATTTTCAGTCGGGAAAGGTATCAGAGAGAAAGCATTCTTTCAGGAAAGTTGAAGGATTCAACTTCTGTATTTTTTGTGAATACTGATTCAGTACGGATCATGAAAAATACATGTCGAGAGATGAAAAGTCATCACGAAATATTTTCTCCAAACTGATACTGATACTGATTCACTTGAGAACTATGTTTCGGAATCAGGAAAGAGAATTTATTCCACAAAATCAACCTGGAGCACTCAACCTCAACTCATTGGGCTGATATTTTGCATACACGTTCTGTTTGGATGGTAATGGATGATTCTGAGTGACACCATTATACATCCAATATGTCACAACGCCCAAGACATGTTTTTCATGCACCACCAGAGAAAAGAGTTCGCGGGAAGCGATGCAAAAAGAATGAAACTTCTTTCTCAATCCAATATGAGGGATTCCAAATATTCCTTATGGTATTGAATCAGATTGCTACACAATAGAGTGAATGGAAGATGTAAAATTTCATTTACATGAAACACTGTCATCCTTACTGGTGGACATCCGATGTTTTGGAAGAAGAGACTTGCCTCTTCAGCACCAACCTGGATAATATTGTAAGATGAAGCTCTCAATTCATTGATGAAATTACGACTTCATGTCACGAATGAGTACGTAAAGAAAAATTAAAAAGCTAAACCTTTCCTTTTCCAAAAATTGGTCTCTCCCAAAAATATCCCTTTCAATTCAAACGAAATTCTTATAGCTGAAATTTGATCATATGGGAATGAATATCATTACGTACTATCAGCGATAACATTAGTAGATTCAACTCATTCGTAACATGAAGTCATTATTTTTTGAATGATTTATCTTATAATGTTATCCAGATTGATGATGGAGAGGCAAGTGTCTTATTCCGAAACAACGGATGTCCATCAGTGGGAATGACAGTGAAATTTCACCTCTATAATAATCTACTGTATTGTATAGTGATCCTGTAAAGAATGTTTGATTAAATTCCATAATGAGAAGACGTTTTGAAGTCTTCTCGTTATGGAATTTCTTCTGGAATTTAACAAAAGTGCACAAAGCCTTTAGCGGCGTTGTGCACTTTTGCGATGGGTAAAAAATGTGGAACTCACGTCAGGACACGTGACCTAATCGAAAAATCGTAAGACGGAGAAAGAGTAGCCGACGTAGAAGAGGAAGTATCCCCCTCTCCTTCTACCTCGCGGCAAAAATGTATGCCTGCACTTGCTGTTTCGTTCAGGCGGTGCAGGGCGCTTGCGTGAATGTGCGTGTGTTACGGCGTGCTACGCGCATCCATGGATAGTAACTGCTGATGGCTCGACCGTCTGTGTACTTGTAAAATTCGTATATGTGAAGTGTTCAAATCACGGAAATAGAACAAAGTGCATGTATCAATGGAAAATATGAACACAGTTCATTATTGCACATATTAAATATATGTGCATTCGAAATACACCAGAATGTTCAATGCTACTGTTTCTGATATTGGCGATATGTGTATGAGTCGTTGTCACTCTGGTGATAATCAGTTCATTATTATAGTGGCCGATTACATTTCTCCAGATAAGTCATGGCGTACCATACAAAACTTCTTGCATGAGAATTCATTCATTTATTCTCATGACGCATCTGCATTGCTTGAAAAAACTGGGAGAAGTTTTGAGGATTTTCCAGTGATTTTGAGTGGAGATTTCAACATAAGTTTTGCAGACGATAAAAATCAACTATTGATTGAATTTTTAAATAATGAATTTGGTTCCACGATTTCAAATAATCACAATCTTAGCACAACGAAATATAAAACTACTATTGATGCGGTCTTCATTAGATATTCAAATAAGAACTATAATGAAACAAAAGCAGAATCTGATTAGCAGAATCTTTGGAATGAAACTGACGCGAAACTGAAATGCTCAAAATCAAGTCTGAAAAAGCGAGTCTCACTATTAAAATTGACCAGAAAAAAACAAGTTGCTCTCACACGCTTGCGAATCGGCCATACAAAAATGACACACCTCTACTTGCTCCTAGGAGCTAGTAGAGGTGTGTCCTCCTAGAAGCAACCTCTATGTGCTACATGTCAAACAGTACTAACAGTACAACATATACTTGTGGAATGTCCAGTATATGAGGAAACCAGAAGACAACATAACATAACTGGGGCAATGAAAGAAATTCTATGTGATGATAGACGAATGTTGAGCAACCTGATAGCATTTTTGAATGCCGCAGATATCAAAGATGAAATTTAAAGTACAAATAGCAAGTAAGTTCGAATCAAAATTATTCGTTTCTCACTTCAGCTACCATAAACCTATCGTATCAGTTGTAGCGATTGGCTATGATGGTTCTAGTAATAATGATGGTGAAAGAGTCTCCGAAATTATGGATAGAAGTTGATTTTTATGAAATAAAAGTTTAAATGTAAAATAATTGTAATAGTTCTGAAGTGTTACATTTTTGATGTGATATAAATTGTTATAAGATTAACTTGGGAAGCTGAATACACTTGTTTAAATGAAGTGTATAATTATACACTTTACATACAAAAAATCCCCTCCGTCTGACATTATTCATAAATTGATATGTTTTGTACGATAGCGCAATAAATAAATCTTGTATTCTACCACATAAATGATATAACTTTTATACTGATAATTGAAGCAATTCGTGCAAAGTTATTTCCTAACCATTCCAAAATATATGGAATGCACAACATTGAAATTCAAGTTTTCACTTCCAAAGATTTTTATCCGTTTACGATCGAAATAGACCATGCGGTAAACTAGCCGTATGGTGATGTGAAGTTAAGCAAATACAAGTACAATATATTGCTAAATATTACAAATGCCTTGTTTGTAACAAGTGAAAGCATTTGGTGTAACATGTCTTCCTTATGGACATGGTTTACTCTCCTCTGAGTGATTTACAAATCTCATTATTTATGAAGAATTCAAAATTTACTGTCGGGGATAACTATGTAGAAGCTATTTTCCGGGTTTTTTTGGTCGTAGTCTGCAGGTTTTTACGTCTAACATTTCGTCTCTCACTACGGTAGACATTATCGAAGGCGATGAGGTGATGGTTGCAGTTGGTGCTCGAGTTATTGTTCCCAACACTTCCTTCCTGACTATCTAACATTTCCAAAAACTCCAACATTTAAATTTATTTCCTATTTTCTATTTCACTGTTTGATATTTTCGAAAAAGAAAGGGAAAAAAAGGAATTCTTCAAATTAGAATGCTTACACAAAAATTTCAATGGAAAAATGTGCCAAAAAAAGTTGAACCAATCCTACTCCCTGATATATATTTGTCTTCTGAAAGCATTTCTTCAGTTTTCCATTTTGAATTCCATATCAAGATCGCTCTCTCTCAAAAAGCTTCTATAAGTCAGCTTCACAGTTTACGATATTTAATTTGTTATCCAAACTGAGATAAATTTTACTAGATTCAGTCCACACATTTCTGAAAGATGTTTTTTCGTTACTTTGGATACTAGTTGTACCCTCCGACTTATCAGATCCTCCCTTATTACAATATTTGTTTCCTTTTGTAGAGTCCAGAAGGAAAACTACCCGTTCAACTCCGGTTCTCTTGAATAACTGAAAATTGTCAATGTGTTCCTACTGTTCGTACAGTGATTACTGCAAACCCCCAACAACAATGCGATTTATCGGCAAAACTTATGTACTCTTTATTGACTTTTACACATTCGCAAAAATCGACAACTACTTCCT